>JAVTVY010014335.1:0-59031 GCA_036873755.1 Hanleya hanleyi
ACAGTGAATGCCAAATCAGTTAATGTCTTCAAAAGTGAACTGAACAATGCTACGGAATAGAGCCTTAAATCAGACAGCAACAACAACAAGAACAATGCCTGGAAGCAAAACCCCCAAAAGTTTCAATTTCATTAGATTTATGTACCGCATGCGCACAAGATGTTAAGGTTGATGGTTAAAAATGGTGTAGACAAGCTTAGCTTTGTAATAAGCTCAAGTTCAAGGTAAATTCGACGTATACGACACCTGCTATACACTTGTGTTTTATTGTAACCTCGCTGTGTTGTGTCGAGAACAAAGATCGAGTGAATACAAGTATGTGCTTATTCGCAACTCTTTGTCGTGTGGGTTATTAAGCAGAAAACAAGTGTTTTGTGACTTGTCACATACAGCTGTAGACCAAAAGACGTGGCGTGGTTTAGTAGGCCTTGGCCCTCATGAGATGCGGGTTGGGGTGCTAAAATGAAATAACAGGAAAAAAATGTCCAGCTAGCTCAAATATATCTTGTAATTTCCAGGCCCATTAGTTGTCTTTTTTTTTTTTAATAGCATCATCTTTTGCCTTTGTGCAAAATCGCCTGTTTCGAGGTGAAAAAGAACCTTTTTTCTAGTCTAGAATCAAGGTATAAGCTTTTAACCGAAATATTGTTTGCGACAAGATGCTGTTATTAAAACACCATAAAGTCCAGTGGCTAAGTATTAGAATACAACAACATAATATATTGCAAGCTAACTGAAAAAAATTATTTCGTACATAATATTTCAAGTTGGCGCTCTACAGCGAATATTATGGGAGCCAAAAGTCTCACTGAGAGGCACCACGTCCTTTAATCACGATACATTTTCTCTTCAATTTGCCATGATATAGAAATACCTTTTCTTTGCAATTGGCTAAACAAAATATATTAAGTTACCCGGATTTTTTTTTTCGTTCATATGAAAACTACTCGTTTTAATGACATATTGAATATGTCAACACAAGACAATTAGGAATTGTAAAATAAACGTGTACATGAGCAGTGTGACTAACGTCACGGGACCTACGAAGTACAGTAGGCATTAGGACTCGAACGCGAACTGAACTCTTGGAAATCCCCACCCCCAGTTGAAATCCTGCCTATATTAAGATGGGCACCGCCCAAGTCAGAATCGCCAGTGATTTTCATCCAAAATCACCAGAAATTTTCATCAAAAGTAGGTCAGCTCAGAACTTGTTGGTAACAGTCTCCTAATGCGCCTTCATTCCAAAATAAATAACGATCGCCGATTTAATTTTACAATTTTTTAATTAAAGGAAACGGATTGAATAATATAGGTTCAGTAGATTTCAAGCTTTTCGTGTGAAAATACATTTACATCTCTTTAATGGTTTTCAGTGCCCTTGTCCAGGATCAAAACAACTTTTTGAATCACATTATTTTCCCAACAATACAACAAATTTTTATATATAGTACTATAGTAGAAAGGTAGCATTTATGTAGTTTACGGTAATTCAACTCAAGACCAACACCTTCTCTGCACAAGATAATAATGACTCTATGTCATTCTCCTGAGCATAACCGGTACAAAGACGAATAAATAGCGTCTCTACATCACGTTGTTATCTAGATATATGAGACAACACATTTTGGGTATCGGCAATCTGATGAATGTACTATTCCGGTTTTCTTGTTTCACATTATATTCTAGGCGGTTGATCGGTGATTTTCTTCATTGATAAACGTTAAACCACCTCAGCTTCGTTGTGTGAATCGGAATTGCATTGCTGTGACACACCAACACACTCCGTGGCAGTGACTCTGTATCCCCTAATCAAGGAATCAAAATGGATCAAGATTTGAAATGACAAGACAAATTTAGACATATTTTGTTTACACATGTAATTTTTTGTTCAAATTATATCCAAGTGTGATATATAGTCAATATTCAAGAGGTACAAAAAACCCCCAAAGTATGTCCTCATATTTTCACATCCATGCCAAGAAATACTGCATTGAAAAGGGTCCATTTAGCCTACCCTGTTTTATCGCTCTAATCAGCAAATAGCGGGGTCATATTTCTGCTGTCAAAATTGTATTTCCCTCCAAAGTCTTAACCCTTGAATCCAAGTCACACACTCTCTGATGCAAAGTAATGATTGTCCTAACTATCCGATTAGCACATTATGAACATGTCTTTGGTCATAGTGTACATATCATAACTCACATCAATGTTTTCTGCTATATTATTTCGATGATATGGTTTAACAATTTAAGTTATGCAAACAGCGCTGATTGTTTGAGGGTATATGCAGTAGGCCTACGCTGTCGGGCAATTGTGGAATTGTCCCAGATGCACGTTAAGATTAACCTCAGTAATAGGGCCATGTGGCATACAGTGGAATGTGGATCAATGACAGGGTATTTTTAGCCGGACAGGACTCGGTGGTGGTAACTGATACTCATTAAATGCGATAAAACGCTGGAGCAAAAAGGACCACAGTTTTCTTGGCATGATGATCAAAGTTACTTTATCTAGTTAAATTCTACCCAAAGAAAATAAATTAAGACCCTTTAAACAGCCGTCATGGCTTTGTTTCACCCTCAGTAAACTTTTATCATTGTTGCTCACACAGACTAATCTGAAGGATGATACCACATCTTTCTTTCTTCTGCTGGGTTATTGCACCAGGCTGACTTAATTGATTGATGTAGGATATTTCACCATCAGTGGGTAATTTGATCTGAATTTGAAGCCTGATGTGGTCAATGATGAAATGTTTGGATGTGAAATAGGATACACGTTAAAGGCTACAGTTCACATATATCTATAACAATATACTGAAGTGTTAATTATAAATCAGAATTATTTCAGCTCAGAACTTGCTGGTAACAATGCCCTAATGCACGTTCATGCCAAAAATCAAGGTTCTAATGTCAACGGTTCTCCTTATTTTGCCGACGAAAGGATTCGTATGGACTGACTGACCCACTGACTCATTACCGGACAATTTGCGATCTGTAGCCTACTTCGTAGGAATATGAATCAAATCAACGCAATCATTATAAATAAAGTCACAGTAGGGGAAACATTACACAATATATCCAAATCATTTTCTTGTTTAGAAAATTCTATGTCTCCTTTTTTTGTCAGACCTCAAGATGGCAAATAACTTCTCCAATGAGAAACATACAAAGGAAAAGATGAATTTTGGTGAGTATGCATTAAGGAGAAAAGTTCATCTCTGGCTATGCATATTGTTTCAATCGAATATTCAAAGACCAAAAGTACCATACAGTGATGTTTATCTCAGAAGGAATCGTCCTGCTGTAAAGTTTGTGAGCAATAAAAAAAATAATAATTTCTTCAATTCTGCTAAAAAAATCTGCGATATTTACTAACTCATGTTTATTATGATTTTATAAATTGTCAAAAAAGTCTTCCATTCAAAGTAGCATCGATGGACGTTTGAAATTGACTTGTTTTCCTTTCGTTCACGTCACCTTGATCCAGAGTAATATTTCAATGCAGATATGGTGATATTGAACACAATAGATAAGATTTGAGTCAAAATGTCATGTTTTAGATATAAATGTTTTCTATATTTAGAAACATCATGCTAGAACGTATAAAATGAAGTGAAAAAAGAAAGAAGCCAAAGCTCAATCTAAAACGTTCGTCGACGAGTTTTAAGTCACTTTTGTATGAGCCTTTAAAGAGTACTGTTACTATACGAAGCACAGACCTTTGTATTGAACTGAAGAAATTTACTTTTTGATTCACAAACCTCACAGCTAGAGGATATTTTCGTTGGTAAACGTTAGGTCCTACTGTTCCTTTTAATGAACGACGATGACAACAACTGCTCGATAGATTAAGTACATTGATAAAGAATGTCTTTGTTGCGTACCCTCCTCTTTTCCGTTTTGTATCTTTCTTTTAAAACCGTTTTTTCTTTTATCTAACCAGGAGTGTCCGCTCGTGCAAAGGCTGAAAAGGGAGGAGACATATGGGCAGATTTTGATGCCGTTATTGATATGGCCCGAAAGCCAATGGCGAAGGGCCAAATGTCTGAAGTATACAGCCTCCCTCGTGGCGACAAGCCAAAAACCGGACCAGGCAGAAACACGACCTTTCCCACAAGGAGGGTGTTGTCGTTTGTTCCGGGCAGCTTTGGCAAGGATGATAGCATACCGGAAGTCGAGACAAACGCAGGTGGTAGTACCGAGGGATGGTCAATAGTACCAATGGCAAAGGCGGAACTATTGCCCAGAGAAGGATCCGACTCGCCAAGCGATGCTGATCAATGGACCCGTGGAGCTGCAGACCCAGCGGTCATCTTCGGAAAACTCTGCTTCTTTGCCCAATTCTAACCAAGATGACGTCAGATCTATGGTAATGGCATCACCACAAGTGGACGACTGGTTATCTTCGACTCAGGATAACAGAACATATCTTTCTCCTGTTGATCGAGAATTTCACAGAATTCCGCTCTCCTGGAAACCTCTTCTAAGCCCAGCTGTTGAATATCTAGGACTTCCGAGAGACGGGCGTCTACCCATTGGACAACAAGAACAACCCGTGTATCTTCCAAACTCATCAGTCCGTGCAATACTGAGATACCGGCCTTCACCAATTGGACAATCTGGCCTGATACAGAGAATTGACGTAACAAACCCTTATCGAATCAGATTTGGTGATGAGTGATAACCAAAGCGTTCAAAAATTTAACTGCTTTAACGGTTGCATACAAAGAAAATCACTTGTGATGATTATACACCGATACTATCCTGTTAAAATTTATAGGTGTTCTATGCCCAAGTTCATTTTCCAAGATGTCCATTTGATTTCATAATTTAAGTTGCATTGAAATGGATAGCCCTATTCCTGATGCGTTTCTCTGATTTTCTATAGGCCCTACAGGTAACTACACCAGAACTCAGCTACTGAACGGACCTACTCCAGCTTCAGGTCTTCCAGTCTCCAGAGTAGGCCTACCTTCATCGTACTGTCTGGATGTGGAAAGACAAAGGTCATCTGGTGACGGACAACCTTCACAGGTCCAGCACCATATTTCCATTGGGATATCAAGACCGGGCAGTTCTATGGAATCTCGAGAGACGATGTCCCCGCTGAGAGCAAATGCTTTAAGGACACCTTTAGGACAAAGAGCAAACCACACACGTCACCCAAGACCAAGAGGCGCAGCAATGACTTGCGTTTCAGGAAGTCAGCACATGCATGCTCCAGCGAGCGTCGAGGAAGTTGATAAGCAGACGACACTTGGCGCGAATAAAACTGGAGTGAGATCATCACAAACAGACTTGAAGGATTCGCCAAACACTTCAAAGTTGTCTGCAGTCATTAAGGTGGAACAGACAACTGACTGTAATCCAGGTCGGTGTGAAATGGAGCTACAATCCGTCAGTAGCTTCGACTGGTCAGAAAGCAGTCCCCGAGTGGCGGAGAGTGAGAGCAGCATTCGAATGTACGACCTTGAAGAAATAAATGATAGTCCCCGAACTATTAAATGCGAGGAGTCTGTCTGTGCTAACAGTGAAAACCTTGGTGGTGTCATGGTATTGAACAATCGAAAGAAGAAAGGGAGGGTACGACGAGCTTTCATACATCTACAGAAAGGTTTAAGAAGAGTAGGAAGGAGATTCCAGGATCTAGTCACAGTCTGTATAAAAATGTAATGGACGGGAGATTTTGTGATGGAAGATGGTTGGAACAGTCACCGTGAAATACTGTAAAAGCTGCTGGAATTTTCTACAACATATATCTGACCACAAACTGAACTTATTTTTCTGTTCGACTTCCAATGATGTAGGCTTACCAATGATCGATTTCAATAAAAAGAAAATACAACAAATTGCCTCATATTCATAGCTGGTCACTAGATTGTGCGACAAGAAAGGTCTTTGTTGTTACTGGCTGATGCCTTTTACCTTGTACAAATGGTTCTCCTAAAATTTACTTACAACTTGAGAACTTTTCCCGGGGCAAACTGCACCATTGACCATAATTTTGATGGTTCGTCGAAATTGTAGGAGTTAATCATGGTTGAGGAAACCTGGAGATTTGTATTTTATGATCTAGTTATGGTCTATTACCGGTTGGTCTCCGTGAACACGCTACAAACTCCACACAGTAAATGGGGAAATATAGGTTACGAGGAAATTCTGTTGGGAGCTCCATTTGACCCAAGTAGTAGTGGTGTGGACGTTCGGACGCCTTTTGCCAGAATAAACATAGAAAAACACTTGCTAATCGGAGAAATAAAGCCTGGAACAAATTTTTTGTTTTCAACACCTGCCAAATTCTCTGAATAATTCAGTGTAGAAGTCATTAACACAGCATAAAGGCTGACTTCCTCCAATACGAGCCTGGATATCCATCCAACCTACTGTGTACTGTACTGTACAGTACGATTAATTACTGAAAGTACACCGACACACTAACTACCCATTATAATCAACAAAACTATTTTCACGGAACTTCGTTGCTAATTGCTTTGGACTATGCTGTAGATGTTTCAAAGATGTTCGCACGACATTATATAACTACCTGCAGAATACGAGAGGTGTGGAGCGCAACACGTTGTAATATGTCGTTAATAAGCGTATCTTGTCAACTGAACCGCTCGAAGGTATTAGTTCTGACATTCCAGTATGTCTGTTATTCCTTGAATAGCCTTTGCATAACTGCACCGTGTCTTTTCTTACGTTCTTGGAATACTAATTGCTGATCTTCAGGTGTATAGTGCTGTAGCTATATAAAGAAAGCAAAGCTACAGTAAAACTCTGAAGTGATGCGCTCATATAACAACACTGCCAGTGTAACAAGAGTCAAATTCGGTATCAATATACGCCCGCACAACATTCAACAAGATTTTAGGGAATGATATCAATTTCCTTTTCCGCAAAACCTTAAATCATGTATTAACCTGCCGATCTTTGCATAATTTCGGAGCGCTCCAATTAACTTTGCACCAAGTTGGTATATGTCAGAAAAATAATTTGTTCTTACAGCATAAATATGTCTCGATTATTGACCCGAAAGTTCTTTGTGGACGGCAACTGAATACTGAATGCTGGATCTGACACCTAATCTTTGAGTTGATTATCTGATATAGGTCGTGGTGTACCAGCCCAATTGAACAAAATACTGCACAATATCGATACCATACAGCAGGAGTGGCTGTTAAATGCGCTTGTAGAACCGCTGAACCAATCACCACGAAACGTCGACGTTAACATGAAATTCACAGAAAAGCAGACATCTCTGAAACAGACCTTTTTCGCAGAAAATTTACTCCATTTTTCCTTGGCAATATATTAGCATGCTTTTTTGTCTTATCGTTTCTTATAATCTCTGGGAACACACCAATAACACAAAAGACGTGTTTTATGTACGATTCAGCAAGGTAGGAAGTTGCATTCAACTGAAAGGCATATCAAAGATTATATGACATTATGACATTATTCAAAATTTGGCAGCTATAACTCGATTATAAGCTACACTGCAAAAAGTGGTTACATGTTTAACGTTTCATTTTGAGATGGGTAACATGTGAGATGCTTCATACTGCTACATGTTTCACCCTGTTTTCCCATGAGAACATGTCTCAAAGACATGAGAATACAGCTATTTGAGGGTTGTGACATGTTTCAATCGCGTTGCCGTTTCACTATAATGACCCGAATAGCTGTTTGAAACATCAAAGCCGAAACACGTACAACCGAGTCGCAAAAGCGACATGTCTCAAGGAACACGGTAAAAAGACGGATAATGTTGTCTGGTGCATGGAAGCACTGGCTTCCAAAAAATTATTTCTGGTCTTTAGCAATCGTGAATATATCTGTCGGTATTGGGAGTAAGCAGATCGACCAATTTACCTGAATTACTTGCATCGTAATATAACTCTTCCAGGCCTATGGTATTTGACTGTTTGAGGCCTGCCAAGGCCTGGGAAGAGACGCCTCCTCCCCACTAAATATGTTTTTACTCCTTGATTCTAAAAGCCCCCAAAATATATCTTGGGGTCCGCTCTGCTAGAAAGTGCAAAAATCCAAAAAATCCAATCCTTGAACACTTCACATTTACGTCATATTATAAATATGACTTTTTGGTCGATTTTTCGGTCAGATTTTCCATTTTGTTTATTTGTGCCAGGTTCTCCGAAGTAAATCACATAGTACATTGGGGAAGAATTATCTAATGTGAAATAAAATAGCTCATGCACTCTTTTATCCAAAAAAACAACAACAAAAACTCGGAGAAAAAGGTAAAACACCACTTTTCTGGTACCCCACATGATTGCCACTTTAAATTTGCCAATGATTCATACCAAAAAAATACACAGCAGTGTCGCTATAAAAAAAGAGTGACATTGATGGGGCATCATTGAGGGCTCGCGTTGGAAGAAACAACAACTATGTTCTTTGTGTGACCAGAGCTATATCCAGTATTTTAAATGTGTGTAGCGCATCAGGATATTTTCTGGACAATACGATTGCTCTATATATATACGATTACAGCCTTGCACGGGATCCGGCCATTGTATGACAATAATGACACCAAACCATGCAGGCATCTTCACATTTCAAGTTAAATACTACACTAATGTTTCGTCATTTACTTTGCCCTATTGAATAGAGTAAATTGGTAAAAACTAGGAAACGCACGTGATGTCATATAGCCAATCAAGATAGGAACTTGCCAACACAGTGCAGCGAAGACTTTCTTTGATGTCAGCCTGTGAGATTTCCAAATATGGCAAGTGGTGGTTGTATTGATGTTAATTTCTTTCGAATAGTCAATCAAAATTGAATTTTAAAGAGGTCATACATTGCACTCCTCCTAATATGGATCACGAAATATTTATAGAGCTATGACATCATCAAACTCATATTCTGATCAGGTATTGTGTTTATATGTTCAGCCAAGGCAACACGTGTGATGTTCGACTTGGATATGCGAAAATGAAACCAGGAGGAGAGAGGGGATATTATTTTTTATCTTTATGAAAATATTGAACATTGTTGGTGTGTAAAACAATTTTCCTCCTTCCTCCCTGACTGTGACCACTGTTGCGACAACTCGAGACGAGTCCAGGACTCCGTTATCTTAATAATCAATTGCGATCCGTATTCCATTTCCCGAAACGGAATGGAATTTCAACGACTCTCACTCGGAGATATTTACCGCGAGCAGACGAAGGAATGATAGAATCATTTTCAAGTTACAGACATTCATGTATCTAAGTCAGCAAGTATGGTCAATATCTGTATGCAATATAGTACCCCTGTTGAGAGCTGCTTCCTGTGTGCTGGATTAGGCTGTGTCATGTCAACAGACCGATGTGGCAACTTGAGTAAATTATTATTTTGGTTAATATCTGAATGTAAATGTACCATGATTTGGTGTAAATCTGTGATCTAGTTCACCAAAACACGAGCACATTATTGTCATGAACAATTTGCACGCCATGATAAATGGGTTCACATCAGGAATTATGATGTACCGAACATATATCTGTCTGGAATGATCACATTCATTGTTAACCTGAGGAGCAAGCTTGTCTATTGTATATGTTCTTGTCTGTAGCCTATCGTTATTGTTGATTTACACCCGAGTTGAACTTCCATCGAAGATAAGAGAATAAAAACTGATGCAAGCTGAATTTAATAAACGATTCGTGTATTTCTGTTTCTTTCACAGGCGATCTGGCGATCTGATGAAACATGTAATGAGAGATAGACTATTTTGAATCACTTCCAAGTTTGATACATGTTCGGACACGGTTCGGTTGCGACATGTCCCAAAAGTTTAGACGTTTCATTTTGAAACATTTAGTCGGCCGTAACATGTTTCAGATTGAGAGATGTACATACAACACATGTTTCACTGTGCAGGATGTCACATGTTTCAAACGGACACATGTTTAACGACGACATGTTCATATTGAGACATCATTAACACATATGAGGATGACACGTGTTTCAAATTGAAACATGAAGCCGTTTCCAAATGAAATATGTACGTACTCACATTTCCCAAAAGTTGGGACAAAATCATGTTTCATTTTGAGACGTTAAACATGTCGCCAATTTTTACAGTGTATAGAACGTCTATACTTGGCATTTTCCCTAACGGGTAGTTAAAGTCCAAAAATACCCTGCAAACTGTGATTCCGTAACCGTGGGATTCAAGTTAACACTAATTTCATCAGGGCTGTATGATTCAAATATTGACGATATTACCGAGACTCCTATACATTCAGTTGTGGTAGAAACCGCTTGTACAGATAATCTCCCCCTATCCTTCCGCGTTCTGGTGATACGTTGTGAAGTATACGGCAAGTTCCATTTTATCGATAGATTGGTGATTTGATGGATTGATATGTCCTACAATGGACGATGACTAGAACATTCGATTTCACACAAATAAATATACATTTAAGCTGTAGGCCGTCTATCCTGCTGATAATAGTTTGATTATTACAATGGATAGAGACGTGGGAGGTGTATCGATACAATGAATTCAAACAAATTAAATATCCTTTTCGTATGACTGCATTGGACATCGTACTCCTTACGGCTGACATACATATTTTCGTTAGCCAAATGAGTAAACGTGCGTAGGGACGATGCCATTCGGCGATTAATTAGACAGGCTAAATATCAATATTGAACTTCCGTTTGTCTTGTCTAAATCTAATTAGGACATAGTCTTGGCGTCCTTACGGGGGATTACGTAGATCATGAAAGATCGTTGTACGAGGATGTATTAATGATCTGTATACAAACGTAACGGAATTGGCGACGTTCTAAGTAAATATGGGTCTGGGATTCCTCGGTAAATCTGAAAACAATTAGCGGATCACTTCAGGGTAAGAACGATGAAGACACGGTCTGTACACATAGCATTGGATTCTGATCATCATTATCAACGAGAGAGATTAATTGTCATTAATCAAAGGTGAATACCATCTGTTATAGTGTTCATGATCGGCTACTGAACTGAGTCGATCCCAAAGATATATCCATGCAAGTTGACGTGGAGTGCTTTTATCTTGCTATATTGCTGGAACGATTTGCTACTCCAAAAACTATTCCCTCAATATTGCGTCCATAATGAAACAATCGCTCTCTTGTATTATTATTGATGTAACGATATAGATTGTTCTCCTGGCAAAAGATTCCATTGTTATCCCAACAAAAGGTCCCATTGTTCTATCGTTGTTCTTCAACAAGGAAATCCAAATTATAACCTACCAGATGGTGCACACCAGAGATGCGTAGGAATGGTCCTCTTTGATTTCATTATTAGGATACGAACGTGGTTAACTCTAGAGTGCACCCAAAGGTCTGTCATCCAATAGTATATGGCGCCCAAATTGCTACACTTTCTTTGTAAAGGGTTTTCAAGTTTAAACATATTTTGATTCCTCTACACCCGAGCCTTATATCGGACAGGTGAACAGGGGTAAGTTCCTCATAGATTTGTTATTCCTCGCTTTCTTATTGTCTTGTCGAGCAGATATAGGTTTTCCTCTCGAATGAACAGTCAGATTTGTTTCGCACGTGAGTGCATATACCGGTAGTGGGGGAGATGGTATCTCAGATTGTATTTATCTTCGAGTGGAAGGAATGTCTTGACGACCATGATATACCACCACCGTCAAGAAGACGATCAAAGAAACAGGCAACTATGAGGTGATCACATGCAGTATCTTCACATTTCTGACATCTTATCGGTATAATTTACGTCTCGTACTTCTTCTTAATGTATTCAGAGATTGTAGTAATTTAAAATTCTGAACCTTCTTCGAGACTATCTCATACATATTAAATTCAGATGATGATTATATATGATAAGACGGGGGAGAGTTCTTCAGAATTACCGTAATTAACTATATTTGTTGTCAGTCTACAGATATGAAAGCTATAACTTGCATCCTCAGATGGAAAGGTGTCGAGCATTGGACCAGTACTTAGAACTAGTACATCATTCTTATCGGACCTGATCTGATTTGTTGTATTTTTCAAATAATAGACGTCGACTCTATATTCACTGCTTATACCTTGTTCTGTTGCTTTATACAGGCAATTCAAACTCTCCATTGAAACAAAAACAAGGACGCGATAATTTACCATCATGTACTAATTCTTTTGCGCATTATGTCGCTAGCTACAGCGATTTATAACGTCATTGGCGTATTCGTTTCGCGTGATCTCTCGACGTGACGTCACAGACGTTACTGTTTCACTTTGGCGTATTCGGCAACGAAGTGCAACACTGTTGACGCGCTGTTGATTGCGAACATTATTGACAACGATAGCTGATTATTTCTGTGACTGGAATATAAGTACCGGTAAGTATTGATTGATGTATGTTCAATTTGGCATCCTGAAAAGAACGTTTGCGTCAGTGGACAAATGTTTGTTTATGCCGCTGTTCAACCCCGGTACGATGCTACCAGTTGTATGGTATGGTCCCCATATAGTTGCGATAGAGAGTGTTCAAAGAAGGTCGACAAAGACTGTATCAGAAGTTAAACATTTGGGATACGAGGACCGACTTCGAATAGTAGGCTTAACAGCATTGGTCTACAGACGGGAACGTGCTGACATGGTGCAGTTGTATAAAATTATGCACGGTCTTGATGTGGTTAATACAAGTACTAGAAAACTAGCCACAGCTCGGAATACCAGGGGCCACAACCTAAAAGTTGAACAAGCCGCACTGTAGGCTTATCCTTGGAGTCAACAAATTCTGTGTTCGATCAGTGAATCCATGGAACCAGCTGTCTGCATCAACAGTGAATGCCAAATCAGTTAATGTCTTCAAAAGTGAACTGAACAATGGCTGGAAGCAAAACCCCCAAAAGTTTCAATTTCATTAGATTTATGTATCGCATGCGCACAAGATGTTAAGGCTGATGGTTGAAAATGGTGTAGACAAGCTTAGCTTTGTAATAAGCTCAAGTTCAAGGTAAATTCAAGGTATACGACACCTATAGACATGCTATACACTTGTGTTTTATTGTAACCTCACTGTGTTGTGTCGAGAACAAAGATCGAGTGAACGAATACAAAGTTTTTCAGTGTATGTGTTTCGCCAATACAAGTATGTGCTTATTCGCAACACTTGGTCGTGTGGGTCATTAAAGGGATAATAAACCCTTCAAAAAAGTATGTTGTAAATGAAAGAGTAGCTCCATCACTGTCCAAAAGTATTTTTATTTATTTTTTCGATTTTTTTCTTAACCGAAGAAAACACAATTAATATATATGTTTGTATGGTGGTCTGTTACGACCATCCATTTTCTTATTCTCTCAATTATTGCAGATACGCACAAAACACTCATCGTTTATGCTGGCTCGATAGGGAAGTAGATATCGATAGGAAAGTATTTTGAAGGTTTAACGTGGAACATTATTGCTTATTTAATGGTCAAACAACCATAATTGGACCTAGATTATGCAACTGGACCAAAAATATTTGTTTGCCATTTCACCAACATTTGTCTGTACGCAACTTCGTGAGGAAGCCCATGGTGTGCATCCAAAGTTTATCGGCTTTTTGCTCAGTTAATATTGGAAACATAAATAAAAAATACTTTTGGACAGTGATGGAACTATTCTTTCATTTACAGCATACTTCTTTCACGGGTTTACTATCACTTTAAGCAAAAAAACAAGTGTTTTGTGACTTGCCACATACAGCTGTAGACCAAAGGACGTGGCGTGGTTTAGTAGGGCTTGGCCCTCATGAGATGCGGGTTGGGGTGCTAAAATGAAATAACAGCAAAAAAATGTCCAGCTGGCTCAAATATATCTTGTAATTTCCAGGCCCATTAGTTTTGTTTTTTAATAACATCATCTTTTGCCTTTGTGCAAAATCGCCTATTTCGAGGTGAAAAAGCACCTTTTTTCTAGTCCAGCATCAAGGTTTAAGCTTTTAACCGAAATATTGTTTGCGACTTCAAGATGCTGTTAGTAAAACATCATAAAGTCCAGTGGCTAAGTATTAGAATACAGCAACATAATATATTGTAAGCTAACTGAAATTTTTTATTTCGTACATAATATTTCAATTTGGCGCTCTACATCGAATATCATGGAAGCCACAAGTCTCACTAAGAGGCACCACGTCCTTTAATCACGATACATTTTCTGTTCAGTTTGCCATGATTTTGAAATACCTTTTCTTTGCAATTGGCTAAACAAAATATATTAAGTTACCCGATTTTTTTTTCGTTCATATGAAAACTGTACTCTTTTTAATGACATTTTATATTGAACATGTCAACACCAGACATTTAGGAATTGTAAAATAAACGTATATAGGAATCAAATCACCGCAATCATCATAAATAAAGTCACAGTAGGGAAAACATTACACAATATATCCAAATCATTGTCTTGTTCAGAAAATAATCTATGTCTCCTTTTTTATCAGACCTCAAGATGGCAAATAACTTTTTCGATGAGAAACATACAACGGAAAAGATGAACTTTGGTGAGTATTCATTAAGGAGAAAAGTTCATCTCTGGCTATTCATATTGTTTCAATCGAATATTCAAAGACCAAAAATACCATACAGTGATGTTTATCTCAGAAAGAATCGTCCTGCTGTAAAGTTTGTGAGCAATAAAAAAATAATGATTTCTTCAATTCTGCTAAAAAATCTGCGTTATTTACTAACTCATGTTTATTATGATTTTATAAATTGTTAAAAAAGCCTTCCATTCAAAATAGCATCGATGGACGTTTGAAATTGCCTTTTTTTTCTTTCGTTCCCGTCACCTTGATCCAGAGTAATATTTCAATGCAGATATGGTGATATTTAACACATCTGATAAGGTTTGAGTCAGGATGTCATGTTTTGGATATATAAAAGAAATCTCATGCTAAAACGTATAAAATGAAGTGAAAAAAAGAAGCCAAAGCTCAATCTAAAACGTTCGTCGACGAGTTTTAAGTCACTTTTGTATGAGCCTCTAAAGAGTATTGTCACTATACGAAGCACAGACCTTTGTATAGAATTGAAGAAGTTCACTTTTACAGTTTTCAGTTTTTTCACAAAAGTCACAGTTAGAGGATATTTTCGCTGGTAAACGTTAGGTCCTATATTACTGCTCCTTTTAATGAACGACGATGACAACAACTGCTCTTTAGATGAAGTAAATTGATAAAGAATGTCTTTGTTGCGTATCCTCCTCTTTCTGTTTTGTATCTTTCTTTTGAAACCGTTTTTTGTATCTAACCAGGAGTGTCCCCTCGTGGAGAGGCTGAAAAGAAAGGAGACATATGGGCAGATTTTGATGCCGTTATTGATATGGCCCGAAAGCCAATGGTGAAGGGCCAAATGTCTGAAGTATACAGCCTCCGTCGTGACGAGAAGCCAAAAGCTGGACCAGGCAGAAACACGACCTCTCCCACGAGGAGGGTGTTGTCGTTTGTTCCGGGCAGCTTTGGCAAGGATGATAGCATATCGGAAGTCGAGACAAACGCTGGTGGTAGTACCGAGGGATGGTCAATAGTACCAATGGCAAAGGCGGAACTACTGCCCAGAGAAGGATCCGATTCACCAAGCGATGCTGACCGTTTTTCTATCAATGGACCCGTGGAGCTGCAGACCCAGCGGTCATCTTCGCAAAACTCTGCTTCTATGTCCAATTCTAGCCAAGATGACGTCAGATCTATGGTAATGGCATCACCACAAGTGGACGACTGGTTATCTTCGACTCAGGACAACAGAGCATATCTTTCTCCTGTTGATCGACAATTTCACAGAATTCCGCTCTCCCGGAAACCTCTTCTAAGCCCAACTGTTGAATATCTAGGACTTCCGAGAGACGTGCGTCTACCCATTGGACAACAAGAACAACCCGTATATCTTCCAAACTCATCAGTCCGTGGAATACTGCGATACCGGCCTTCACCAATTGGACAATCTGGCCTGATACAGAGAACTGACGTAACAAACCCTTATCGAATCAGATTTGGTGGTGAGTAATTAACGGTCGGATACAAAGAAAATCATTTGTGTTTGATAAAGACTGTGATGACTAAATACCGATACTATCCTGTTCAAATTTATAGGTGTATCTATGCCCAAGTTCATTTTCCAAGATGTCAATTTGATTCCATGATTTAAGTTGCATTGAAACGGATAGCCCTATTCCTGATGCGTTTCTCTGGTTTTCTATAGGCCCTACAGGTAACTACACCAGAAGTCAGCTACTGAACGGACCTACTCCAGCCTCAGGTGTTCCAGTCTCCAGAGTAGGCCTACCTTCATCGTACTGTCTGGATGTGGAAAGACAAAGATCATCTGGTGATGGACAACCTTCACAGGTCCAGCACCATATTTCCATTGGGACATCAAGACCGGGCAGTTCTATGGAATCTCGAGAGACGATGTCCCCTCGGAGAGCAAATGTTTTAAGCACACATTTAGGACAAAGTGCAAACCACAGACGTCACCCAAGACCAAGAGGCGCAGCAATGACTTGCGTTTCAGGAAGTCAGCTCATGCATGCTCCAGCGAGCGTCGAGGAAGTCGATGAGCAGACGACACTTGGCGCGAGTAAAACTGGAGTGAGATCATCGCAATCAAACTTGACGGAATCGCCAAACACTTCAAATTTGTCTACAATCATTAAGGTGGAACAGACAACTGACTGTAATCCTGGCCGGTGTGAAATGGAGTTGCAATCCATCAGTAGCTTGGACTGGTCAGAAAGCAGTCCTCGAATGGAGGAGAGTAAGAGCAGCATCCGAATGTACAACCTGGAAGAAATAAACGATAGTCCGCGAACTATTAAGTGTGAGGAGTCCGTCTGTGCTAACATTGAGTACCTTAGTGGTGGCATGGTCGTGAACAATCGAAAGAAGAAAGGGAAGGTACGACGAGCTTTCATACATCTACAGAAAGGTTTAAGAAGAGTGGGAAGGAGATTCGAGGATCTAGTCACAGCCTGTATAAAAATGTAATGGACGGGAAATTTTGTGATGGAAGATGGTTGGAACAGTCACCGTGAAATACTGTAAAAGCTGCTGGAATTTTCTACAACATATATCTGACCACAAACTGAACTTATTCTTCTGTTCGACTGACAATGATGTAGGCTTACCAATGATCGATTTCAATAATAAAGAATACAACAAATTGCCTCATATTCATAGCTAGTCACTAGATTGTGCGACGAGGAAGGACTTTGTTGTTACTGGCTGATGCCTTTTACCTTGTACAAATGGTTCTCCTAAAATTTACTTGCAACTTGAGAACTTTTCCCGGGGCAAACTGCGCCATTGACCATAATTTTGATGGTTCATCGAAATTGTAGGAGTTAATCATGGCTGAGGAATCCTATGATCTAGTTATGGTCTATTACCTGTTGGTCTCCGGGAACATGCTACAAACTCCACACAGTAAATGGGGAAATATAGGTTATGAAGAAATTCTGTTGAGAGCTCCATTTGGCCCAAATAGTAGTGGTTTGGACGTTCGGACGCCTTTTGCCAGAATAAACATAGAAACACACTTGCCAATCGGAGAAATAAAGCTTGGAACAAATCTTGTGTTTTCAACACCTGCCAATTTCTCTGAATAATTCAGTATAGAAGCCATTAGCATAGCATGAAGGCTGGCTCCACCAATACGAGCCTGGATATCCATCCAACCTACTGTACTGTACTGTACTGTACTGTAATGTAATGTACTGTACTGTACGATTAATTACTCAAAGTTCACCAACACGCTAACTACCTATTATAATCAACAAAACTATTTTCCCGGTACTTCGCTGCTAATTTCTTTGGACTATGCTGTAGATGTTTCAAAGATCTTCGCACAACATTATACAACTATCTGCAGAATACGAGAGGTGTGAAGCGCAACACGTTGTAATATGTCGGTAATAAGCGTACCTTTTCAACTGAGCCGCTCGAAGGTATAGTTCTGACATTCCAGTATGTCTGTTATTCCTTGAATAGCCTTTGTATAACTGCACCGTGTCTTTTCTTACGTTCTTGGAATACGAACTGATGATCTTCATGTGTATAGCGCTTTAGCTATATAAAGAAAGCAAAGCTACAGTAAAACTCTGAAGTGATGCGCTCATATAACACAACATACTGCCAGTGTAACAAGAGTCAAATTCGGTATCAATATACGCCCGCACAACATTCAACAAGATTTTATAGAATTATATCAATTTCCTTTTTCACAAAAACTTAAATCCTGTATTAACGTGCCGATCTTTGCATAATTTTGGAGCGCTTCAATCCGCCTTTTGCCCTATTCGTAATGCCGGTGTCGGCCGCAAGGTGGCGCTAGCGCTCACGGCACTTTTGGTCTGTTCCGGTTGTCTGCTAAACTGAACATGTGCAGGAGGGAAGGCGGATATTGTATTTCGCCTCGTTTCATCAGATTTTCTCACTGATGGAGACGTCTTTGGTAGTTTACGTAAGTATAGTCATCAAGTCTAATTTTTACTCGTTTGTACAAGCATAATAAAAGCCGCTTTGTCAACAAATTGGGCAATCAAAGCTCGTCGTTGTTGTTGCTATAAAACATTTGTTTAGTTATAGTAGAGACTTGCGTGTCATCGACTGATTCGACTCCGGGATAAAGGATTTTTTTTGCAGAAGAAATACATGGTATAATAATTAGATAATTAAAAAATTAAAGATAAGTAGCTATTAGTGCAAAAACTACTTCCTCAGTATTTATGAGAAGATAGAAGACATATGGCACATTAATTTCCTGTTCAGTGTGTCTTTTCACAATAAAATTATGAAACACTACCAGCCGTCCCAACTGAGGCGGGTTGGGTTCTTGTTTATCACATTATAATCATACAGCTACATTAACAGCTACATGGTAGTCGGGTTAACTAATAATCCGATTAGTTCTCACAGTACTTGATCAAACAAACTGGCCCCTGCTGATTGTTTTCAGTAGAGTGTGGTTTAATCAGGCTGAACTGCCGGCCACCCACCATGTTTTATAACAACAACGAGCTTTGATTGCCCAATTTGTTGACAAAGCGGCTTTTATTATGCTTGTACAAACGAGTAAAAATTAGACTTGATGACTATACTTACGTAAACTACCAAGGATGTCTCCATCAGTGAGAAAATCTGACGAAACGAGGCGAAATACAATACCCGCCTTCCCTCCTGCACATGTTCAGTTTAGCAGACAACCGGAACAGACCAAAAGTGCCGTGAGCGCTAGCGCCACCTTGCGGCCGAAACCGGCATTACGAATAGGGCAAAAGGCGGATTGTGTATTCAATCATCTGCTTGACACATAAACATTTTTCCACAAATCTAACATCGCTTATGTAACACGAAACCAGTTAAATTGTGAACGCAAAGTACATGTGCCGCAAGGCGTGAAGTCCTACATTTAACCCGATGCACCAAATTAAAGCTTGCTCTTCCGACTATGCCAGTCCAGGGACCTTGTGCTGGCAGTTTTGTTGATCTCATGTTACATGAGGCTAATTCAATTATATAAAGATCCCCACCAGCCATTTCATTGTCATGGATGTTGGGGGCCTGCATTGCATCAAGGGATAGAAATGGGATTTTATAGTCATGGATGTAGGGGGCCTACGTCATCAGGTTTCAGGACAATAGCCCTGAAAGCTAATGACGTTTTATTCCTCTTCTCAATCCCATGATGCATTGTGCATCCACGCCAACTGGATGGCAGGTGCGACTCATTAAGTATGCCATTCAGGTAGCTGGAAATCTGACGTCGCAACTGTAGCACGACATTAGTTCAATTCTTAATTCTGGATCACTGGACCTCAGTCATGAACTTGTATCGACAAAATGATAGTGGCCCTGCATTTAACAGTTTTCCCCATGTTTCCTACTGTTTCCCCATGGCAAGTTATACTGTTGGGATCCCCACGTGTTTTGATGAGTATAACCCATGAAGACGGATTTTGACGGGTCACCAAGCTTCCATGTGATGGGTTAATTTTGCTATCAGGTTCATGCCGGGTGTAATAGAATCTCGCATCCTTTGCCCAACTAGACCAAAATGAATCAACTATGACACATTATGTATGGTCAGCCACCTGTGCATTGCACGGAAGCTGGAATATCTTGATCAAAATATTTCTGGTTTTACGATATAAAAAATGTATTTTGCAGAGAATGGGCGGACAAACGGCCAAACAACAGCTCAGAAAGAGAGAAGCCAGGCAGCCTATGACATAGTTATCTCCCTTTGTAAGCTGGGCATCATCATGGGCTATTTCTTCCTCTGTGACAGGTGAGTTGAATTTGTATTTCTCAAGAACCTTACAGGATGAACAGAATTCAATGCAAAAGTAATCCCTCTAATAATTCAATCACCCTATCAAAATTCAATCACCCCCAAATCCAATTGGCTGTTCCAATAAATTTGATCACTCTCTAAAATCATTGAAATGATAGAGAAATAAGGGATTATCTGCATGATTTTGGACAACTTTGTCAACTTATTGTTCTAATAAATTTGCTCACCCCCAGATTTTATGGTGTGAAATTTCATTTCCTGTGATTGAATCATTAGAGGGTTACAATATTTAGTTTGACTGTATGGTTGAATACTGTAGTACAAAGAGTACATGCTAAGATTTTCTGGTATGATGTTACTGGAGAAAAGACCAGATACATTTACAGAAATAACACGGTCTACAAAATGATTACAAGGTGAAAAAAACAAAAATCTGGCTCTCCACATTTTGGTAGAATGAAAATGTAACTCCATTTATTTATGTTTTCACAATATTAGGCCGCACAAAGTTGATCAATTGTTTCTTAGGCAATGACTCTCAAAAGTGTTTTTTTTTTAAATCTAATATACCCCTCTCCAAATGTCTGAAACCAACAACAGTGTCCGTAGTGAATTTTTTGAAGATGTTGCATGCTTTTGATGCATATGTTTCTCTTGCCCGAGAAACAAGTGATTTAACTTTTTGTGGCCTTGGATTGCTTAAATCGTTCAGTTTGACTTATTAAATTGTTTGTGTGATCTATATTTCATTATGATATGAAATATTAAGGTTTTATTCTCTTGTTTCACAGGACAAGTTTCTTTATGAAGGAAAATAAGTACTACACCCATGTGAACTTCTTCTTACCACTGGCCTACGTTATGATTCTGGGATTCTTCTTCACCGAAAACACTGATAAGGTATGGGTGTGCTCCACACCTAAATGATGTGCGGCTAAAAGCAGGCAAGGTGTTCGTGTCTTCGACCATAAATAGATGTAAAATCTTCAACAAAAACCCTGTAAAAGTATATATTTTCTAAATGGGCACACTGTCTCATTCCATTATTTCAGGAGACAAATTAGCTATTAAAATTGAAAATGAAAGGCGTGCAATCCCCCTTAAACCTTTTTCAACTTTTCTGGAAAATTCCATAAAATGTATGAAAATGTGTCAAATTTGACCCACAACCTAGAGAAAACGTACGAAATGATTTTCTTTTTATGCATGTTAAAGTGTTTCCCGTCCAACGGACAATTTAAAATGGCGAAAAAAACGGGGTCAACCTACTCATATTTTGTAAAATTTTATCGCCGTAAAAGAATCAACATTTTCGTTCCCTGAAAGAGTGCGGATTTTAGCCTGCCAGATATTCATTTCCGGACACCAACAACTCTGTAGTGGCGCGTAGGTGCGATCAACAAGCAATTGTTATATCCTCATTTGGAGAAATGGTTACGTCCAGCAGGCTGATATTATAGATATCTGTTAGTAGAAAGGCAGGAAGAATTACCATGCTGTCAAAAATGGGGGACCTTCCTTATGAAATCAGGGAGGGACCACTTTGTGCGAAACTTTGGCAAATGTGGAATGCATCCTATGGGTAGATATCAAATTGACCAAGCAAAACTGATAAGGTATGGGTAGATATCAAATTAACCAATCAAAACACTGATAAGGTATGGGTAGATATCAAATTAACCAATCAAAACACTGATAAGTTATGGATATATATCAAATTGACCAATCAAAACCGTGATACGGTATGGGTATATATTAGATCAACCAATCAAAACCTGAATAAGATATATATATCAATTGAACAATCAAAACACTGATAAGGTATGGGTGGATATCAAATTGACCAATCAAAACACTGATAAGTTATGGATAGATATCATATTGACCAATCAAAACACTGATAAGATATGGGTAGATATCAAATTGACCAATCAAAACTGATAAGGTATGGATATATATCAAATTGAGCGATCAGAACACTGATAAGGTATGGATAGATATCAAATTGACCAATCGAAACACTGATAAGGTATGGGGAGATGTTAAATTGACCAATCAAAATACTGATAAGCTATGGATAGATATCAAATTGTCCAAACAAAACACTGTTAAGATATGAGTAGATATGAGATTGACCAATCAAAATGCTGATAAGTATATGTAAACTAGTATATGGTAGTAATTGAGTGTAGCAATAAGACTGACCAATCAACTCTCACGAGACAGGAAATAGTGTATGGTAGCAGTAAAACTGACCAATCAACTCTCACCGTATAGAAAATAGTGTATGGTAGCAATAAAACTGACCAATCAAATCTCACCATACAGATAATAGTGTGTGGTACATGTAGCAATAAAATTGACCAATAAAATCTCACTGTATAGAAAATAGTATATGGTAGCAATAAAACTGAATAATCAAATCTCACCATACAGTGTGTGACATGTACATAATAAAATCAATAAAATTGACCAGTCAACTGTCGCCATACAGAAAATAGTGTCGGTGTATTATTATTTCACCAATAGGAAAGTTTGGGCCTCCTAAACTACACTTGGTAAACTAATTGGGAAAACTTAAACTGCCTCTCTAAATGGGAGGCTTGCAGAATACGACCAGAAGATAAACTGAAAGTGCCATTTCTGTCATTTGATTGGTTAACGGGGCCAAAATCGACAAACAGGAAGTGACAATCACAGAATTTGATTGAATACTTGGTGTTGTGCAAGTCCCCCATTGAAGGTATAAAAAAAGATGTTTATACATGCCCGCGGGAAAGGTGCATGTAGTATGTGATAGTGATTCCCGTCCGTCTGTCTGTCCTTTTGTCTCCAGTCTGTGTCTGGAACAATTCTCTATTTAGCTGGCTCCAGATCCATTTTAATATCTGGCACCAACCTGATCTGATGCAATGAGCCACGGTCGGAGGGAGGTTACTCTTAACATCATTCCCAGTCAGTAGTCTCCCCTGGTCTGTGTTTACTATTAGCTGCAGCTAGTAAAGCTTGACAAACCACCATCTATTTCAACCCCTGCTATTCCACATTTTCTCCCTGATAAAAGTCTTGAATGCAGGTTTCCCTCTTAGGGCATATAGAGATTATTTCACAAAACAAACAGTTTCTTCTCATTTCAATTTACTCAATAGCGTTTGCTCTGCTAAACCAAAATATCTATTCGTAAAAAAATTGTTATCAGTCCTAATTATTGGTGAATGTATTTCTTGTCCAAGCTGTACCCGAAGCTTCAGATAAACTCAGATATAGAGTAAAAAGGCATTAGTATTTGCAGCTGCATCCAGCATCAGTAGACTCTTTGAGGAGGGTGTGTTCATTTGTGCACTGATATACATACTCTGTTAAATCTTCACAACCTATCACTGTTCTTACCAATATAAGCACAAAATCAAAGGAGCCAAGTCTTTCCAATTAACTAATCATTCAGCAGTAACCAAGTTAGATGCCATATGTATACAAAACTTCACCTAAGCCATATTTAACATGTTGGATTTGGGTTATTTTACTGCCTTAAGAGCTTTACCACAGGAGGACTTCCCTATTTGATAGTACTGCCCATCTCTTGTCAAATCACAGTGCCCCTGCTGCTCCTGTATTTCTGAGAGTTCTGTATTCTCCTATATTTACTTAAAAACTCCTATATTTTGGTGAAATGAATCAATTTTATCATGAAAATGTCGGATTTTTTCGAAAAAGTCTGAGGTACTACCCCCAACTCACTTTTTCCACAGACCCCTCACTAGCCTTTTAGCTGGGATATGAAGACGGGGTCTCTCATTTCCACTTTTTTCTGACAACAGGGTGTCTCACTCCTGTCTCTTCCTTGTTAAATTCCCAAATTTTAGGGAATCTGATTTCAAAATAGGGAGTCTCAAAGACACTGAGACTCCTGGCTAGCTAAAAGCATGCCCTCCCTGGATCGCCTCCGCTGATTTACCTGTTTGTCTAAAAAGCCGACCACCATTTTCTTAAGCTTATTGTGCCTCTGCAGTGTATCCATGTCAATGCCTAGTGTTTGTATGTATAGTGAGATGTCAGCTGTATTATTTTTACATATCCAGACTCTCATTTGTTCCTGTATTGCAAGAAAATTTGTCTCTATTTCTCCTACATTTTCCTATTCCTATATTTGACATTTTGTGGTTACCATGACTCATGAACTCACCATATAAATAATCTATTAATTTGTCTTCTTCTCTTCTTGTATGTTTTTGAGAACATCCCTGTAGATTGAGATTTAATGAAGTTATATATATGATTTATTTCCCAGACGTCGGTGTTACATAGAGACCAGACGGACGAGTGGAAAGGCTGGATGCAGCTGGTCATTCTAATCTACCATTTCACTGGAGCTAGTAAGGTGAGTCTGATTGCAATCCGCCTTTCCCACTAGCCTATACTATTGGACCCTTCTACGGAGGGCCAATGATCGGCTGATGCAGCAACAATAACATTTTTCCAGTTAGACGCCAGATTTTGAAATCAAAAACGAGGCCGAGCTGTGTCATCGGTCAACTGAGACAGTCACGTGGTTGTGTATGAAGATTGAGGTGGATCCTATAAATAGTGATTCAATGAGAATGCTCGTCTTAGTTTAAAATGACGGGGTCGAGTGACCAATCGCTGAAGGGGAGACAGCTGGAACAGTACACAGGGTATGAAATAGACAAACAAATTCTAGTTGCCCATCCGCAAGCACGGGCAACCAACACATCCAAATGCATTGCAATTTGGACAGAATTTGATTGTCCAAAGAAAATTTGGGTTGCCCCGGGCAACCGGGCAAAGGGCTATTTCGCACCCTGGTACACTATCACCGTCTGTTAATATCTTGATTTAACAGAGAGTACTACAGTCTACCTTTCCCACTTTATTTTCTGGTCAAAGGACAAATGAAGGATCTGCACTGGGGGGCAGAATTGAAGAAATTGATTTTTAGAATTGAAGACATTGATTTTTAGTTTCACTATGTTACCCAAACTACTCCTTTGTATGTGTCATGAGTAAAATACAAAAAGTCTGGAGAAAAATTGAATAGCCTATGAATTTATGTCAGATAAAAATGCTTTCAATTCAAAATGGTTGTGAATCAGAATAATGGTACATATGGCGTATCATGTTGGGCACACTGGTTGTCGTCAGATCACCGAAATTAGGCAACATTGAGCTTGGTCAATACTTGGATGGGTGACCAGGTGCTGTACTGGCTGGGCTGATCCGTGTCCAGAATAATAAGAACCGTGGACACTCATGCAGGCACCGTCATGATATGACTGAAAAAATGTTGAAAACGACATTAAATCCTACTCACTCAATTTAAGGAAAATACAGTCCTCGACGGGTCTCTGCTGGTCATCCCAACGCTAATGTTGTCTACATGTATTTACTTACAGGTTCTTCCGATCTACATGCATATCAGAGTGTTGGTGTCCAGTTATCTGTTCCTGACCGGTTACGGCCATTTCACATACTTCTGGAAGAAAGGCGATTATGGCTTATTTCGTCTCTGTCAGGTATAGTTACGTTGTATCTTTCTGTCTGTCAGTTGGTATGTCTCTGTCTGTCATTTTGTAAAGTTCTGTCCCTGCTACCCTGCACTGAAGGCTTTCCCCTGTTCCCATTGGCTGTCTGCTTGAAGCTGTATTTGGTGGAGGCTATCGGACAACTGTTTTGGAGACTGAAGGTAGTGGACATGATGGACAGTTTGTACATAGATAAAACTAAAAAACTAGGTTGAGGTTGGATTGCATTTTGAATGTGTCATTTGGGTCGAGGACAAAACCCCCACGAGACAAAACCCCAACTGACTAAAACCCCCATTACACTAAATACAGACAAAAACCTTATACCATGTATACTAGAAAAATTACTTTGTGGAAATTTGTCTCTCAGCAATTATTCGGCAAGGTTTTGGTGTAAGACCTCCCATTGAAAAGGTAATATCCTGGACAAAAGACTGACAATACAACTTGCAGCAGATCCTTTGTCAATTATATTTCGTGAGTCTTACACCAAATCGTTGCCAATTATTCTACCTTCATTTTTAGCTCATCTGGGCCGAAGGCCCGATGGGCTTATGTCATGGCCTGACTGTCCGTCGTCCGTTGTGCGTCGTGCGTAAACATCTTCTTCTCTGAAACCGCTTGGCCGATTAAGCTGAAACTTGGCATGCATGTTCCCCCCAATGAGTACACCAGAATTTGTTCATGCGGTGCCGATACGATTTTAAATATGGCCGCCATGGCGGCCATCTTGAATTTGCCATTGAAACATTGTTATCGCGATTTCTCAGGAACTACTGCATAGATCTTTCTCAAATTTGGTACACAGGTTCCCCTTGGGGTCTAGTTGTGCAAGATACCTGTTGTGGTCTGATTCACAAATCCAATATGGCCACCAGGCGGCCATCTTGGATTTCCCCATGAAACATTGTTATTGCAATTTCTCAGGAACTACTTTGTGGATCTTCCTCAAATTTGGCACACAGGTTCCCCTTGGGGTCTAGTTGTGCAAGATACCTTTTCTGCTCTGATTCGAACATCCAATATGGCCACCAGGCAGCCATCTTGGATTTCCCTATGAAACTTCGTTATCGTGATTTATCAGGAAGTACTGCATGGATCTTTCTCAAATTTGATACACAGGTTCCCCTTAGTGTCTAGTTGTGCAAGATGCTTTTGTGGTCTGATTCAGAAATCCAATATGGCCACCAGGCGGCCATCTTGGATTTCGAGATGAAACATTGTTATCTCGATTTCTCAGGAAGTACTGCATGGATCTTTCTCAAATTTGGTACAGAGGTTCCCCTTGGGGTCTAGTTGTGCAAGATACAATTTGTGGTCTGATTGAAAAATCCAATATGGCCACCAGGCGGCCATCTTGAATTTGCCAGTGAAATCTTGTCATCATTATTTTTCGTTAACTACTGCATGGATCTTTCTCAAATTTGGTACACAGGTTCCTCTTGGGGGTCTAGTTGTGCAAGATACCTTTTCTGCTCTGATTCGAACATCCAATATGACCACCAGGCGGCCATCTTGGATTTCCCTATGAAACTTCGTTATCATGATTTATCAGGAAGAACCGCATGGATCTTTCTCAAATTTGATATACAGGTTCCCCTTGGGATCTAGTTGCGCGAGATACAATTTGCGGTCTGATTGAAAAATCCAATATGACCACCAGGCGGCCATCTTGGATTTCCAGATGAAACATTATCGCGATTTCTCAGGAACTACTGCATGGATCGTTCTCAAATTTGGTACAGAGGTTCCCCTTGGGGTCTAGTTGCGCAAGATACAATTTGTAGTCTGATTGAAAAATCCAATATGGCCACCAGGCGGCCATCTTGGATTTCCAGATGAAACATTGTTATCGTGATTTCTCAGGAACTACTGCATGGATCTTTCTCAAATTTGGTACAGAGGTTGCCCTTGGGGTCTAGCTGTGCAGGATACCATATATGGTCTGATTGAAAATTCCAAGTTATCGTAAATTCTTAGGATATTACTGCATGGATGTTGATACACAGGTTCCCCTTGTGGTCCAGTTGTGCAAGATACCTTTTTGGGTTCATTTCGAAAATCCAATATTGCCGCATCTTGAATTTCCCATGAAACTTTATCATAAAATCTCAGGAAATAACTGCATGGATCATTTTATAGTGTTCAGGGGGGACAACACAAGTTACAAACTCATCTATTGCAGTTCTTTAGTAAAAATTTCTCACAGCTACTTTCTCCAGTTACAGACAGATGACCTACAGTGCCGTGGCACTATCTTTTACATCTTCGCAGACAGATGGGGGTATGTCTTGGTTAGGCCATACCTCACCAGAGATTACTTTCATTGGAAAAATGTCCTGTTACATCTCATTGCCATCGTAACAACCCAGTCGCACATATTTCGTACTCGACATGTCTCCCCCTGGTGCATATACCCACAAAATATTGGAATCGTAGGTTAAAAACTGTCCAATGTACTGTCCGGACACGAAGTGGACAGACGGACGAACGACTGCAATCACTTAATAAAAATTGGTTCTGGTTATTGCTTATACAGCTTACTGACAATCACACATTATATTTTGGTATAATTGCCTTTATTCCATAACCTCCAATTACAATCATGAATTTGCAGCTTGACCTCCTGTGAAATCGACTATGTTGCCATTTTGTTCAGGGGAGACAACGCAAGTTAGAAAATCATCTATTGCAGTTCTTCAGTAAAAATTTCTCGCAGCCACTTTCTCCAGTTATAGCCAGATGAGCGCTACAGTGCCGTGGCACTATCTTTTCATAATTTTCTACCCTGCTTATTGTTTATAACATAATTTTTGAAAAGACATACTATAAAATTAAACTTCATAAAATCATTACATTTAACATAGATATGCTGCTAGATTTAAACCAATTTAACCCTTTCACTGTTTAACTTGGGTTCACTTGCCATGTCACAGCCTTTACAAGAGTACGGTACGTTTCCGGCACTCATGCATGCTTTGATGTTGAACTAAGAGGAAATGACATTGCGGGATCCCCCAGTAACGACGGAATTCCCTTCTCGTTTGATCACTGTCTCTCAATGCGTAGAAATACACCCGCTGACGTAACGGCGCCATCATAAAATGACTACAAACATGGATGTACACTGCACATCATGAACAGAACGAGGAGAGAAAGCGTTGAAATGCACTGTACATCATAAGCAGTGAGAAGATTTAAAACAGCAATCCAGGGCGTTCGAAAAGTTGCAGCTGCTGTATCAACAAATCTTTTGCACAATGCCAGATGGAAACCCGTAACCAAATGAGTGAAGCGGGCAACCGTCAGATTCGACAGGGAAATGTCTGTGCAAATTTCAGGGATGACCACAAGACCCTACCAAAAATGCTATGTGATATTGGTCACAACATCGGGATTGGATGAATTTCTTTTCTTTTTTTTCTTTTTTTTGTAGTAGATTTAGCCATGTAAAAATTGAATTCACTTGTATCTACCATGTTTGCATTATAAAACAAATCAGAAAAGTTAATTTATAAGGAATAGGATTGTGAAATATGTGCATTATTTTGTTCCTTATTTTAGAATTAATGTGGGGTTTTATCTGGTGAAGGTTTTGTCTAGGGGGATTTTGTCAGTACAGGGTTTTGTCTCGTGGGGGGTGGGGGTGGGGGGGGTGCCTATATCCCATCACTCTGTACTGAGTTCCTATGAGTGATTCAACATTCAGTATGTCCCTAATTTCAAAATTACCAAGTTTTTTGCCTGAAAATTGTTTGATGTTTTCACAAGTTTTTTTTTATGACTGAAAATTCATCTCAAATTTCACATGCACTTTTTGAAAAAAGACCAGGAAGGGAGACTTTTTCTTTAATCTTTGTTGTAATGCTACAAAAATGATGTGAAAATTTTCAAACTACAACATGTAGACCGTGTCAGAGCACAGAAAGAGTTTTTTTCCAAAAATTTATTTTTCATTTTCTTGTTTATATAATTTTGTGCTCTTTGACAGGCATTAAATGTTTGCAAATTGAAAGTCCATGATACAAATTTTCAAGGCGAGTAGGAACTCTGTTCATAACTTATCATCAGATTCAAGGCGCAAGTAATATGACACAGTATTACAATAATATCGCCCAAATCTGGTGGTGGTTCTCTCAATTGGATGTGTCCTGTTGCATGTACATTTATTAGCTCAGTATCATGTCAGCATGACCTGCTCATATTCATGTTTTCACCCGGTCGTATATGTCCATGTTTTATTGTTTGCTGCCGGGAAGGCCAAATACATGATCTGTCAAGTGTGAGTGAGTGAGCGAGTGAATATGGTTTAACGTCGCTTTCAACAATATTTCAGCCATATCGCGACGAACCAACTGAGCACCACCCAGCCAAGTTGCGTTCTTGCTGCTTCAAAGAAGAAATCTTTGAAGCAACATGGAATCAGACACCCTCCATCCACCCAATTAAACACTGAGGACAGCACACAAGGCACAGACAGGATGCTTACTTGGTGCAATAAAGACCAGTGTCTGTCAAGTCGAGATATGCAGTTAACTACACTACCATAAATAAGACTTACTTTCAGAAATTATATGTCATCTTAAGAGATATTTCCCAAGTTTGCATGATTAAATTATTTGATGGACTGTGGTCATCCTTTCATGTGGTCATCTGTTCTACATGCCTGACTTATATAGTAGTCCAATGAGCAATCCCATATATGTACATGTACCGTCCTCGGAAATTCAACCTGATGCGATGTAGAACAAATTCCAAACAGATATCTTTACCAATCGATTAGCTAGTGATATGAAAGAAGTCGGATAAATACAAACAAAGCACATGTATAGGAAGGCTGGATAGTTGAAATGACTGGCACGATGAAGGCGGCTTCCATTATTATTTATTTCAGTGTTGACGGGCTAGAAAAATGTTGTTGTACATATTGTGTAGATGTCAGCCTGCAGCGCTGTCTTTCATCCGGTACATCTCATCATCTTTCTGCACACCTAACTCAGATACTGCTTCCACCATTTGTTATACTCTGCTTCCAGCCCAGGGAATATTGCTATGTACATAAAGCGTATTTAATTAATGGGACCAGCAGATAGACCATCATTTGATTGGTTCACTGGGCTAAAACGGACAAACAGGAAGTGACAATTATCAGATTATAGAATTTGATTGTATAGCTGGTATTGTGCAAGTCACCCATAACACAAGTTTAGGTGGCCAAATTGTGTTGAGTTTGACTGAAACAAAATTTTGAATTCCTGCTATTGCTTCCTAGCTCATAGTCATGCTGTTGGTGTTCCTATCAGAATCTCCCTGTGCTTGTAGGAGAATGTCTTGAACTAGGAAAGAGGACTGGCAGAAATTATCTGACTATGCTTTATACAATTATATCCAATTATTTTTTGCGATGACACTTTCTTGTTAAGGGAGCATGTCAAAATTTGGACCATGAAACACTGTTAATTTTTCACACATCCCCAGTCCGCTTGATTCTTGTTATCGGTGTGGTCGAAAGTTCATGCTGGCCCAGTCTGTTTGTCACGCGCAATTGCAAATAGAACGGTCTAACTTTTGACATACTCCCTAAAGCACAGATATACTAGTGCTCAATGGGCCAGTCCCGTGTCGAGTATTAGTATATCTGTGCTTTTAATACCAAGAAAGTTTCCCTCCTAAAAATAATTGCGTATAATGGTTACTCGCATTTTAAATAGCAGTACTAGTAGTATATTGATTTATAAAATTATCCCGTTTAAAACCCAGTTAACAGGAACTCAAAGTATACACACCTTAAGCTTGAATCAAGCATTGGAAAGTGCATACAAGTTTGAAATATATGTATTAAGGCATTGTGACGTCACTGGATCTAAATATGATTGCAACAGACCACCATAGAATACCATGCTTTATTTGCAGTTTACTCTGTGTAATAAAACCGTAAAAAATTACAAGAAATATTTTTGGACACTGTTTCCAGTGGTCTTTCATTTGATGGAAACTTTAGTTGAGGGTTTACGATCACTTTAATTTGGAAGCTTCGGTAGGCCTACATGTGTGTACAGAATGTCATCTTCCTTTGTTGAGCATTGTCATCTCTGATGAAAAATGCTTCATTAATTAAAGTGGATGTGCATGTACCACTTGAAAGCAAGCATGGCTATTAAAGGGTAAGTCCAAAAAAAATGTCCACCTGTGGTTTGTTCATTTATTCATATGAAGTTACAATTTATTGTGTATATGAATAGAACACGTGGAAGGGTACTTCATCTCTCCACTATATTCAACCATGGTATGTTTTATTTGTGGAGGAAAATATACATATATTGTGTATGTACCAATGGCGCTTACGAAGGGAAAGTGCATTCTCTCCATAACGCAGCAATGAGTGAACACAGCAGTTGATGGAGAAACAGGAATGAGACTCTTCACTGTTCATCTATTTTCAGATATTTCTGTTGCACATTTTTCTAATGCCAAGTGACAACTCTTGGAGAGAAAGTCTTAAAGCGCAACAGATATACCTGAATCGGCTAAACATGTGAAGTGTCTCATTCCTGTGTCCGTTTTCATGCATTTCCACATTATATAGACAATGCACTATCTATCCTTGAGCACCATTGGTACCAGTATATACGCGTTATCTGTATATTTCTGTCCGTAAATAAAACATACAATGGGTGGATATAGCACAGAGAGGGAACAGATGAATAAATTAACAAAACCACAGGTGGACATTTTTTTTTTACTCACCCTGTACAGCAAAATACATGTTCAAATGGGTCGAAGGAGAGGGACTTTTCAGGCTGTAGTCTTTCTTTGTATTCTCCCAGCACCAACTTTTGGGGGGTAACAGGGTTCGATAAAATTATTTTACAAGTACGTAATTCATGGACGACCCCTTATCTGAGGCTGTACTATGCATTCTCCTTGGACTGGTTCTCCCACTTTCCTCTTATCCCAGTCTCCCCTTCTACTTTCAGCATGGGTGTCAGCATTTAACCCTTTACTGGCTAATACACAAGAATGGCCTGCATCGTCTATTAGAAGTAAGTGTGTTGTGTGTGTGCTAGTCCTGTCTGTCTGTCCGTCTGCTTGTTCATATGCTCAAACTCAACCCATTGCTTTAATCTTTCCAGTTCCAGCTTGTACTATGTGTTGTTGTTGTTATTTGCACATCTCTGGCACGTAATAAGTCTGCAATCATGTTTAGAATGATGCTTTTCTTGCATGTAATTTACTTCACATGCCTTGTGGGGTGGTGCACATAATGATTTGTGTTGAATTGGGACCATCTTTCCACACACCTGAAAATAAGGCATGGGACAATATTAACCCATTAACCCCCATCAGAGGATATGGTACTTACCATGACGGTTTAACCCATGATATCTGTATACGAAGAGGGGCTGTCTCATTCTGATTTGGCGGGGGTTTATTTCATTTTTTACACAGTAAAACTGACCTTACTGACATATGCGTTCGTGTGCAAACACGGATCAACAAGTGAAGAAATTAAAACAATAGCACAGTTCATTTCCCGCCCAATCACCCACGCCAGCACTCAATCACAATAGATCTCCACTTCTTTACTTAGCCAGCCAGCTGTAAAGATCGTGTGTCAAAGCTCCAATGTTTTACGGAAGGATTTACCTTTAACAACGAGTGAAAACATCGTCTACAAGACTACAAGCCATAAGATTCTTTGGGAAGTATTCTTGCTAATATTTAACGATAACTAAAATAGCCTCAAAGTTCTGGAGCGTCTGTGGAAGTCCAAAACGAAGCGGATCTGCACTTTGTTTGTTTTGCTTGTTGCGGCCATTTTGTTTGTGATATAACCATAGATGCATAGCGTATCAACTATAACCCGATGTTTCTGTATAAAATTAGGAACGGGTTTGGGCTGGATTATTTCCCCGGTACGGGAGTAATTTTATATGTTATCCGCCCTCCCATTTATTTAAATGTGAGAGCGGGGTGGCCTGCTCTGGTTGATAGTCCATCGACGAGTTTGTTACGAATTGTTAGAATAATAACGCAAGTATTCGTAACTCCTTTTTTTCTTCTTTCCACAGGAAAGAAAAAGACGATAACTAATGGTTGATGGATGCGGGTCAAGCGACTGATGTCACCATGGAACTAGAATTTCCCATTAGCGTGCCCTCTAAAATATCTGACGCAGTCGGGAACGAGGACCAATACAACGGCCCACGGAGGGAGTGGTGAGATCGAACGTAGGCCCGTACGGACTGTTGGGGTGATACTATATAAGAGAGTTCCTATGAGGATATCTCCGTATCTTAACCCAGGTGAATTATTTTGGTCAGGTAAGGCCAAATTTTTCACTCCTTGTTGCTCCAAGGGCAGTCCGTGGCTTGGTAAGTAGTGCTGCAGTGATCTCGTGTATTACCATGAAATCACTGATTACAGCACAGCAGACGTAGCTTCTTATGGATATAGAGCTATATATCCATGTTTTCACCAGGAGTTCTAAATTCCACGTTCTTGCGTAACATCTCTCATTATTAAAAGGTATTTGGGCTCTTGTTGCGCAAGTTCGGGTGAAATCAAGTCCCATGTACACAAAATCCGCATGCTGTAAGTCGGATTAGCTGTCAAGGGGTCGAGGCTATTGTTCTGCAGAAACAATGCCGATTTCACACCTAATTCCCAAGGGCGTTAGTCGAAACTCGGTATTGTTTCAGTCACAGCGGGGCCGGAAGTTGAGTCGGGTTGATCCACCTTTGGTGGTTAAACCATATAAGGCTCTTTTAACTACTTCCGGTCTGCTTTTCTGGTCCCTGTGGGTCCCAGTATGGCATCCTCTAGGTCCCGGTAAGGATATTCTATCCTTTTCGGTTCCGTTATGAGGACCGGAAGTTGAGTCCGGTTGATCCACATACCGTGGTTAAACCATATGAGGCTATTTTAACGACTTCCGGTATGCTTTCTGGTTTCTGTGGGTCCCAGTTTGGCATTCTCTAGGTTCCGGTAAGAACAAATTTTGTCCTTTCCGTGTCCATTATGAGGACCGCGGTTTTTGAGTCGGGTTATTACACCACTTCTGGTGGTGAAACCATATAAGGCTCATAAACCATATACGGCAGCCATTTCCGGTTACCTGCGGGTACTGGTCTGGCATATGATGCCGCATGTGACAATCTCCCGATGGGTGGAGACTTTCGGTACAAACGGATCTTCAATGACTTAGATCATTTGATCACGTTTATGTTCCGCTCTCCTCTCGGGTCAATGCGGAAGTTTCGGGGTTTTGGTGAGATAAACCAAATCCGATAACTTTTGACATCCACTTCCGTTTTGCGCACATACCACTTCAGGTTTCTGCGTAGTTTCCGGTTTGGACGTCAATTCCGTTTGATCTCTTGTCCAACCCATCGATGAGACGTCGTGGGGTCATACATCGACGCTATACTCGGGCCTGATTATGATCAGGGTCCATAGCGACGTGTATTTTCCGAGGTATTTCATAATCTTTACGAGATATAATATACCCGGATATCATAAGACCCCAGCCACTGACGTCCTCTCGCCTTCATATGATGGCAGAGGCTCCGTCCACGGCAGCCAAGCAGACGTCGTCATTACCTGTGATACACGCTATTCATGGATTACGTTCCATTGTTGAGACAGTTTTAGCTGGACTAAGACCTGTCTGCAATAACGGACACGTGTGCACTCGTTAGGTCGATTCTCCATGAGCCCGATTACAGTTACGGCCACTAATGATTTACGTAAATCAGCTTTGGCCACACAGGCACAGGAATCCATGATTCCTGTCACAGAGGTAGTCAAACATCACCTATCATGGTGGATGGACCCTTTCAACGTGATGCCTGGTGTAACACTACTTCCATTTCAAGCTAATCATCAGCTGTGCACGGATGTTTCGATGCAAGGATGGGGACCACCTCGGATCCAAGTCGATATCAGGCTACTGGACTCCGCAGGAGAGGTTATTCCATATCAATGAGTTCATGGCTGTCTATCGGGCAATACTCGCATTGATACGGGACCTCTAAGGTCAGTCGGTTCTGGTAGCTACAGACAACACAACTGTCTTAGCTTACATCAACAAGATGGGGGGAACTCGGTCCACTAAGCTTCTGAAGCAGACCGAGATTCTCTACCATCTGTGCTGGCTGAACGATATCATGCTTCATGCCAGACACATACCAGCACATCTGAATGTGTTAGTCGATGGACTGTCGAGAAACATCAGATTATACCGACGGAGTGGCAGCTTTACACAGACATTCTGCGCCAAATCGCTCAGATTTGGGTACACCACAGATAGATCTGTTTGCTGCTCACCTGAATCATCAACTCCCTCTGTATATGTCCCCTGTACTGGATCCTCTAGCAGTGGGAGTCGATGCACTATCGCAGGATTGGACGGGTATATAGCATATGCTTACACGCCCCCTTCAATCCTGCCTCTAGTTCTACAAAGATATGCGTGCATCCGTGCGTCGTTTATCTAATTGTCCCTTAGCGGCCAGCTCGTCCGTGGTTTCCCGACATTCTGGAATTCTGGTAGACGTTTCAAGACGACTACCTCTTTGGGAAAACTACTTCGTCTACCGAAGTCAGCAATTTTCCGCCACAAACATCAGGCATTCCATCTGCACGCTTGCAAGTGCTCAGGGATCAGCTCTCTGAGGTTGGGTTTGTCTAGGGAAGCTTCGCGAAGAATGGTCGCTTCCACTCGATCCTCCACATCAGCTTGTTATCAAGGGAAGTGGAGGGTCTTCCATGAGTGGTGTTATGGAAGAACATTGATGCCCGTTCTGCCTCTGTTCAGCAGATAGCAGATTTCTTGTTATTTCAAGACGAGGGTCTCGCTCCATCAACGGTGGACGGTTACAGATCAGCATTATCTAGGATTATTAACCTTTCTACTGGCGTTAATCCTGCCTCTGATCCTAATCTAACATCTCTGGTTAGATCGTTCAGGATTGACAGGCTTGTTTCTGTACCAAATCTTCCTATGGGATTTATCATTAGTTCTACGGAGTTTTTCAGAACTTCCGTCCGAACCTATAACTACGCGTGTCAGAACTACACGCTTTGGATGCTAGGGAAATTAGGCATGATTCACGAGGGACTTATGTTGAATACTTACCATCCTGAATTTGTGGCCAAGAACCAATCTCTGTACGACTGTTCTTCTAGAGATTCAGGGTTCCAGCTTTAGCTGATTTCCTATCCTCAGGGTTAGAATCGGACAATCTTATGTGTCCGGTTCATGCCCTTTCTGTATATTTTAGTCGCACTAAAATATTACGTGCGATTATTTATACCATTTTGTCCCCGGAGCCAACAAGAGATATCAAAAAACTCTATCTCTTCTTGGCTCTCCAAAACTATTGGGTTGCCTACGATGGAGTGTCATCGATGCAGGCTGCGTTGTGTGATGTCTCTGCACATGAAATCAGAGCGCTTGGGGCATCCTGGCCTCTGTGGACCAACAGGTCGGTAACTGATGTTATGAGGACTTGTTACTGGAGACCTCACACAACCTTCGCATCATACTACTTGAGAGACATGACACTTATCAAGGATGACCTATATTCCTTGGGACCACTGGTGACAGCACAGCAGATCACCGGGGTCGGGTCAGCACACAGACACTTGAGGCCTAGTGTGTTTTTATCGGTTTTTAATGGTAGAACACGTTTCCTCATAAAAAACTTTCTTTCAAAAAAAGGGGGGGGTACGTGTATATAACTTCCATTAGGTCAGCGCCGATGAGTCTGGGAGGTCTGGGCTTACTATAGGGACAGTGTTTACGATACCGTTATATGACCCTGTCACTATTGAGTCTTTATGGAAGCCTATTCTTAAGTTTTATGGGCAGCATGAAGTCTCTTGCTGACTTCCGCCTAGTCCTCACGCCATTAGTCACTGTCACTTTGACTTCCCTCCGTCCTGCTTTGGGATTCTCGCATATGTCAGTAAGGTCAGTTTTACTGTGTAAAAAATATATAAAATTTACATGTAATTTTTACATTTTTAAACTAAAACTTACCTTACTGACAGAGTAATGGTCCCACCCGACCTCCCCGCTTGGGATCTTTACAGCTACGCGTAAGAAGTGGAGATCTATTGTGATTGAGTGCTGGCGTGGGTGATTGGGCGGGAAATGAACTGTGCTATTGTTTTAATTTCTTCACTTGTTGATCCGTGTTTGCACACGAACGCATATGTCAGTAAGGTAAGTTTTAGTTTAAAAATGTAAAAATTACATGTAAATTTTATATATTTGTCAGATGCTCATTTTCAGGTTTGTGTCCATCAGCCTTCTGTGTTTTCACAGCTAAGCTATGAAATGTTGGTGGTAACATTCGTGGCCTTGACCAGACTTAACTTGAATTGGTGAAGGATATCTCCGGTCTTAAAATTGTCAATGATGGCAATTGTTTTACAACAACAACTGCCTGAAATAGATGTAAAAATGGTTGATAATCCTATTAAATAATTTCACCCCCCCCCCCAAAAAAAAACACTGAATTTCTTTTTCAAAAGTAAGTTCAAAATTTCAACTTTTTGTTATAAAGCCGATTTCAGCTGTATACATACAAGGCATGACTGTGTCAGAATATGTAAAACTCACCTTTCGAAATGTTGTTTTTCAATGGAGTTGTACATGCTTTTTACTTCGACTAGACAGATGGTGGGTGGGAGAGTTGTCATTTGAGTACAAACATTGGACATCACAGTACTGGGCTCTCTAATAAGTAATCATAGAAAACCACGGGCAATGCAGGCTGACCATTCAGAATCCTTGACACAAGCTGCAGGGGTGATGTGCTCCACTAACGTATCATTGATATTTTTACTAAGCAATGAGACTTAAATTACATGGGAAAAATAATCCCATATTAACTTGATCAAACAAAGGGATGAAAGTTCCCACTTTTGAGAAAGAAAATGCATTCCAACCCTGCCTTATGGCCGGTTGAGATGTATTTTGAGATGTATCCCACGATCATGTTAAATGGACTCTTCTTTTTCCCCAAATCAATGTCCCCGTTTCCAGAAGGACTAAAGGGGGACTGTAGTATTGGGACTCCGACTTCGTTTCCGGACTATAACTTCTGAAAAACTGAACGGATTCTTCTTTGGTACTGTATATGGGTACCTCGCCTTGAAGTCTGCTTGGGATTGTTTTTCACATCGATCCGCCTTTAGGTGGTGCCACCATGGGGCCAAGTTAAGATTATGTTTCCAGACAATAACTTTTGAAAAACTGAATGGATTCTTCTCAAATTGGTCTGTGGGTACCTTGCCTCAAGATCCCACACGTAATTGTTTTCGATGCTGATCCACCTATAGGTGATGCCACCTGTGGGCCAAGTTAAAATTTTGTTTCCAGGCAATAACTTCTGAAAACCTGACCGGACAAATTCAGTAATTGTGGGTACCTTGCCACTGGATCTCATCTGGGGTTGAATGTTACGATTCCAAGGCAAATCAATTGTTTCTATGTCAGTGGACTTCAACCACTCTGGTTTTCATTGTGCATGGTAATGATAATTCAATCACAGGAAGTGCATCTTCAAACCCCAAAATAGTAGGGCGAACAAAGAATGAAGGAACAAAGGACCCGGTACAGTTGAATGACATGCGGTGTGGAGTGCCGAAATCAGGGATGAGATATTTCAGCTTTTTTTTGTGCAAGTTTTACTTCTAAAACCATCTGACTTCGGTGGGGCTCTCGGGGTTGACCTGGGGTGTCGCCGTTCACATCCCAGGTCATGATAAGAATAGGCTCCAGCACCTAAGATAGCTTGTTGTAAGAGGTGACTAACTGGGGCACCCCTGGGATTCCCAGGTGTGAAAAAGAATAGGCTTTCCCAGGTACATTAAATATAATTTAAAGTGACATTAAATCACATTCACTCACTCCATGACTTTGAGCTGAGAGTTTCAAAAATCACAATGTTGTGAGGGGGGTGATTGATCTAAAGCTTTTCTCAGATTTTTTTTTTTCCTGTTGACATTCATCCCTGAGAGATGAAAGCTCCCAGAATTATTTTTCATCTGGATGTCAAGTTCTGAACCACTTCCCGAAAGCCTATTTACTGGAATGTTTGGAAGATCAAAGCATTTGGCTCCCCAGTGTGCTTGTTGTCCCCCGCTACTTAGTAGGGGGGGATATTAGAAACACCGGTGTCCGTAATTCCGTAATTCCGAAATTCCGTAATTCCGTAAGATTTTCTTATCCGGACAATAACTCGTGAACGATTTAACCGATCAACTTCAAACTTGGGGTGTGCCTTGACATTGGCGAGAGGACGGTTGGGATTGTTTTTCAGCAATGTGCATAACCCAATATGGCCGCCGTCAGCCATTTTGGATTATAGGCAGTTGGATCTTAGATTTTCTTGTCCGGACAATAACTCGTGAACGATTTAACCGATCAACTTCAAACTTGGGGTGTGCCTTGACATTAATGAGAGGACGGTTGGGATTGTTTTTCAGCAATGTGCGTAATCAAATATGGCCGCCGTCAGCCATTTTGGATCATAAGCAGTTCGATCTTAGATTTTCTTGTCCGGACAATAACTCGTGAATGATTTAACCGATCAACTTCAGACTTGGGGTATGCCTTGACATTGATGAGAGGACGGTTGGGATTGTTTTTCAGCAATGTGCGTAATCTAATATGGCCGCCGTCAGCCATATTGGATTATAAGCAATTGGATCTTAGATTTTCTTGTCCGGACAATAACTCATGAACGATTTAACCGATCAACTTCAAACTTTGTGTGTGCCTTGACATTGGTGAGAGGACGGTTGTGATTGTTTTTCAGCAATGTGCGTAATCTAATATGGCCGCCGTCAGCCATATTGGATTATAAGCAGTTGGATCTTGTCCGGACAACAACTCGAGAACGATTCAACCGATCTACTTCATATGTGGGGAGTGCCTTGACATTGTTGAGAGGAGGATTAGGATTGTTTTTCAAGGACGTGCTTGATCCAATATGGCCACCACCAGCCATACTGGATTTCATTGGATTTTAAGCAGTTTGATCTTGTCCGGACAATAACTGGAGTACGATTCAACTGATCTACTTCAAACTTGGGGAGTGCCTTGACATCGGTGAGAGGACGGTTTGGATTTTTTTTCAGCGATGTGCATAATCCAATATGGCCACCGTCAGCCATATTGGATTATAAGCAGTTGGATCTTAGATTTTCTTGTCCGGACAATAACTCGTGAACGATTTAATCGATCAACTTCAAATTTGGGGTGTGCCTTGACATTGGTGAGAGGACAGTTGGGATTGTTTTTCAGCAATGTGCGTGATCTAATATGGCCGCCGTCAGCCATATTGGATTGTAAGCAGTTGGATCTTGTCTGGACAATAACTCGAGAACGATTCAACCGATCTACTTCATACCTGGGGAGTGCCTTGACATTGTTGAGAGGAGGATTAGGACTGTTTTTCAAGGACTTAATCCAGTATGGCCACCATCGACCATACTGGATTTCATTGGATTTTAAGCAGTTTGATCTTGTCCGGACAATAGCTGGAGTACGATTCAACTGATCTACTTCAAACTTGGGGAGTCCCTTGACCTTAGTGAGAGGACAGTCATGTATTATATTTTATGGATGTGTATAATCCAATATGGGTGCCATCTGCTGTATTAGACTATGTTAAGCTCATCAGCGATATCTCCATTTTCAAATCACACTCTTATCAATGATATGAGATATCATCGACCCCAAAAAATCGACCATAGAGGTCCATGGCCCCCGCAGCAGCAGCGCCAGTTATGGTGGATGTAATCCACCATAACTGGTGCTGCTAGCGGGGGACATGGACCTCTATGGTCGATTTTTGTTCTTTTCTTGCACATCGATCTAAATGTCTGTTTCTGTAAGGCAGCTTCTTGAAATTAGGATTTCTTGATAGGAATGGCATATGCCGGTTATCCAAATGGGATGCATTATGCCCAGTGTAGTGTTCTGATCAGCATGGATAGGTGTTGCAATTGGAATGGCATATGCCATTCCCTGTCATTCCCTCTGTGCTATTGTATGGTAAGCTATAAGCCATCCTTTCTTTGGTGAGTTCGAAAAAGGATGCCGGGGAGTCCAACTCGGCTGCCATGCCACACCATTTGGAATGCCTTATGCCATTTCCTAGTATTCCCTAATTTCAAGAAGCTCCCTAACAACAGAGTCTTTAGGAAATATCGACCGGTGACCTCATGACAGATGCTTCTGATTGGCTGAGGCTCCGTACTGGCAATAGGCATGAAAGTGATCAGAGTACATATTTAATGATTCATGTATATCCATGTTTCTGTCTTCTACAGGTCCTGTTCAGATTGAACCTGTTGGTGATCCTCCTGTGTTTTGTGATGAACCGACCGTACCAGTTCTACTACTTCGTGCCTCTAGTCTCCTTCTGGTTCATCGTCATCTACTGCACCATGGCCATGTGGCCACATGTTACTGCCAGTACTACAGAAAGTAAGTCATCTACTGCACCATGGTCATGTGGTCACATGTTACTGCCAGTACTACAGAAAGTAAGTCATCTACAGCACCATGGCCATGTGGCCACACGTTACTGCCAGTACTACAGAAAGTAAGTCATCTACAGCACCATGGCCATGTGGCCACATGTTACTGCCAGTACCGCAGAAAGTCCGTCATCTACAACACCATGATCATGTGGTGACATGTTACTGCCAGTACTACAGAAAGTAAGTCCTCTACAGCACCATGGTCATGTGGCCACATGTTACTGCCAGTACCACAGAAAGTCAGTCATCTACAACACCATGGTCATGTGGTCACATGTTACTGCCAGTACTACAGAAAGTAAGTCATCTACTGCACCATGGCCATGTGACCACATGTTACTGCCAGTACTACAGAAAGACAGTCATCTACAACACCATGGTCATGTGGTCACATGTTACTGCCAGTACCACAGAAAGTAAGTCATCTACAGCACCATGGCCATGTGGCCACAAGTTACTGCCAGTACTACAGAAAGTAAATCAGCTACAGCACAATGGCCATGTGGCCACATGTTACTGTCAGTACTACAGAAAGTAAGTCATCTACTGCACCATGGCCATGTGGCCACATGTTACTGTCAGTACTACAGAAAGTAAGTCATCTACAGCACCATGGTCATGTGGTCACATGTTAGTCAGTACCACAGAAAGTAAGTCATCTACTGCACCATGGCCATGTGACCACATGTTACTGCCAGTACTACAGAAAGTAAGTCATCTACAGCACCATGGCCATGTGGCCACATGTTACTGCCAGTACTACAGAAAGTAAGTCATCTACAGCACCATAGTCATGTGGTCACATGTTACAGTCAGTACCACAGAAAGTAAGTCATCTACTCCACCATGGCCATGTGGTCACATGTTAGTCAGTACCACAGAAAGTAAGTCATCTACTGCACCATGGCCATGTGGCCACATGTTACTGCCAGTACTACAGAAAGTAAGTCATCTACTGCACCATGGTCATGTGGTCACATGTTACGGCCAGTACCACAGAAAGTAAGTCCTCTACAGCACCATGGCCATGTGGTCACATGTTACTGCCACTACCACAGAATGTTACTGCCAGTACTACAGAAAGTAAGTCATCTACAGCACCATGGCCATGTGGCCACATGTTACTGCCAGTACTATAGAAAGTAAGTCATCTACATCACCATGGTCATGTGGCCACATGTTACTGCCAGTACTGCAGAAAGTGAGTCATCTACAGCACGATGGCCATGTGGCCACATGTTACTGCCAGTACCACAGAAAGTAAGTCCTCTACAGCACCATGGCCATGTGGCCACATGTTACTGCCAGTACTACAGAAAGTAAGTCATCTACTGCACCATGGCCATGTGGCCACATGTTACTGTCAGTACTATAGAAAGTAAGTCATCTACAGCACCATGGTCATGTGGCCACATGTTACTGCCAGTACCGCAGAAAGTCAGTCATCTACAACACCATGATCATGTGGTGACATGTAATACTGCCAGTACTACAGAAAGTAAGTCCTCTACAGCACCATGGTCATGTGGCCACATGTTACTGCCAGTACCACAGAAAGTCAGTCATCTACAACATCGTGGTCACATGTTACTGCCAGTACTACAGAAAGTAAGTCATCTACTGCACCATGGCCATGTGACCACATGTTACTGCCAGTACCACAGAAAGTCAGTCATCTACAACAGCATGGTCATGTGGTCACATGTTACTGCCAGTACTACAGAAAGTAAGTCATCTACTGCACCATGGCGATGTGACCACATGTTACTGCCAGTACTACAGAAAGTGAGTCATCTACAGCACCATGGGCATGTGGTCACATGTTACTGCCAGTACTACAGAAAGTAAGTCATCTACAGCACCATGGTCATGTGGCCACATGTTACGGCCAGTACCACAGAAAGTAAGTCATCTACAGCACCATGGCCATGTGGCCACATGTTACTGCCAGTACTACAGAAAGTAAGTCATCTACATCACCATGGTCATGTGGTCACATGTTACTGCCAGTACTACAGAAAGTCAGTCATCTACAGCACCATGGCCATGTGGCCACATGTTACTGCCAGTACTACAGAAAGTAAGTCATCTACAGCACCATGGCCATGTGGCCACATGTTACTGCCAGTAAACGATGGCCATCTGGAGAAAAAGTATCTTTCCTCTCCTATTTTGCTCATATATTGGCATACCCAAAGACATCATGAGGTCATGCGAGTTGAAACTCCAAATAACAACATGGCTGGTCAGCATTATGGCAGACCTACATTCTGTCATGGTATGACTCTTCAGAAAAACCATGACTAGGGACACTGAACTCGATGCAGGGGTAGAATTTGGACACGAATCCGGTATTCGACTCGCACACTGTGGAATAACTATGATCTAAGACCATAACCAACTGTTTACTGTAATAATGTAACGCAGGCAAATAAAATAATTAAGATAGTCCGCTGGTGTAAATAATACAGTGTAATATTTAATTTTTTGAATGATGTGTGTTTTTGCATGCACAATATGAGAAAAAAAAGCCAGAAAGCACAGGGAATAGCCCAGATTTTCAGGCATATTCATAAAAAAATCATATAAATAGTATTTAAAACTTTCTTATATTATAATGATTTGATAACGAGCACAATCTCTATAAACAATTATCAAATTGGATGGATGTTGCTGCTCAAAATTCTTAGCTTGATGATTTTTTAATGGAAATGACCATCTTTTAACCTTCAGGGGGTCAAAGCATTCGCTGTCGGGTTATATTCATTTCACTTAGCTTTTACCAACACAAATGAAAAGATATCTAAATAGTAACGGAATGCTTTCTTAATGAAACAATTTCTGTGAACAAACGGAATGATACCGGGAAATGGTAATTGAAACGAAAACATTTACAGATGCGCTTTCATCCGTGATATACGTGGCACGTGCTGTGTGTTTAATAAAAACACACTTCTACTTTTAGTTATATTGAAGCCTTTTTATATGCGAATCAGTTTTTCTCTAAGTTTGTTTAAATAGTAATGAAAAAATGAATATACTGGAGTTGGAACACTTTTATGAGCAAATACAGAGTATGGTAATACGGAGTATGGTATTTCCCATAATAATTCAATCACAGGAAGTGACATTTGCCACCAAAAAAAAACAAAAAAACAGGGAGTGATCAAATTTATTAGAACTGGAAGTTGACAGAATAGTCCAAAATCATGCAGATAATCTAGGGTTCCTTCTGTCCTGTATTTGTCATTTCAATGATTTTACGGGGTGATCAAAATTATTAGAACAGCTGATTGATTTTCACCCACAAAATTGGTGGTGATTGAATTTCAATAGGGTGATGGAATTATTAGAGGAATTACCGTATCAACCGCTGTCAATTACCGTATCAACCGCTGTCAATTACCGTATCAACCGCTGTCAATTACCGTATCAACCTCTGTCAATTACTGTATCAACCGCTGTCAATTACTGTATCAACCGCTGTCAATTACTGTATCAACCTCTGTCAATTACTGTATCAACCACTGTCAATTACTGTATCAACCGCTGTCAATTACTGTATCAACCACTGTCAATTACTGTATCAACCTCTGTCAATTACTGTATCAACTGCTGTCAATTACTGTGTCAATTACCGTATCAACCGCTGTCAATTACTGTATCAACTGCTGTCAATTATTGTATCAACCTCTGTCAATTACTGTATCAACCACTGTCAATTACTGTATCAACCGCTGTCAATTACTGTATCAACCACTGTCAATTACTGTATCAACCTCTGTCAATTACTGTATCAACTGCTGTCAATTACTGTGTCAATTACCGTATCAACCGCTGTCAATTACTGTATCAACTGCTGTCAATTACCGTATTAACCGCTGTCAATTATTGTCAATTACCGTATCAACCGCTGTCAATCACCATACCAACCGCTGTCAGTTACCATATCAACAGCTTTCAATTACCGTATCAACCGCTGTAAATTACCATACCAACTGCTGTCAGTTACCGTACCAACCGCTGTCAATTACTGTATCAACCGCTGTCAATTACCGTATCAACCGCTGTCAATTACTGTATCAACCGCTGTCAATTTCTGTATCAAGCACTGTCAATAACTGTATCAACCGCATCAACTGCTGTCAATTACTGTATCAACCGGTGTCAATTACTGTATCAACCTCTGTCAATTACTGTATCAACCGCTGTCAATTACTGTATCAACCGCTGTCAATTACTGTATCAACCGCTGTCAATTACCGTATTAGCCAATGTCAATTACTGTATCAACCGCTGTCAATTACTGTATCAATTACTGTCAAGTACCATATCAACCGCTGTCAATTACCATATCAACCGCTGTCAATTACCATATCAACCGCTGTCAATTACTGTATCAATCGATGTCAATTACCGTATCAACCGATGTCAATTACCGTATCAATTACTGTCAAGTACCATATCAACCGCTGTCAATTACTCTATCAACCGCTGTCAGTTATTGTATCAATCGCTGTAAATTACCGTATCAACTGCTGTCAATTACTGTATCAACTGCTGTCAATTACTGTATCAACCACTGTCCGAGGTGAAAGGTTAATATAGCTGAATTATAAACACTCAAATGCTTGATAAAGGAAATATGATTGTTCTGCCAATATATATATCCAGGCCTGAAAGTGCCTCCTAAAATTCCTATTTTTTTAGTTTTTCCTTTTTTTTCACTTAAAACCTCCTATATTTCCTATATTTGGACTTTTTCTCGTTAAAACTTCCACCAATGCTCTGAAATGAGTCAATTGCCATGAGGGAATACATCTCAGAAAAATTGTTTGCCGAGCGGAGTGAGGCAAATATGAAGACAGCAGCAGGACGGGGCTTCTCCATCACCACCACTATGACCACATTCAGTGGAAATAATTTGATTAAACACCAGAAAACTGCTAAGTTCGGAACATACAATGTAGTATTGACCTGTTTTACACTCCTTTATTTCCTATATTTTCCTATATTTTATTAAGAAAATTGCTATATTTCTCCTATATTTTGGCAGATTTCCTCCTATATTTTCACTGTGAGCCACTTTTTACAGGCCTATATAATTGTTGCTGACGGAACAAATAACGCTGCTCTATAAAAAATACACTATCGCAGTTCGAATATAGTTGCTCAAATACTTCTAGAAAGGGAATGATGTCCAGCAAACAAAATGCTAACAATATGAAGATATGGATGATCAAATGCATTTACAAGCAAAATGAATTTTCAATTGAAAGGATAATTTAACTCTAAAGAAATGCGGTTTAAACAGAACGCTACGTTAAAAAAACGCTTTTTTCTCCCTGTAGAGAAGGGAGATAACCTATTAGGAAAAATGGGTAACAGCATGGAAAATTGGCCGCCGAAGTCCAAAATCACCAGCGTTTGCATGGGCAGATTGTCATACCTTCTATTCCCAAATAAACCAATGATTATAATATGAGGTATTGACTTGTTCGGGTAGTCACTTGCGCATGCCCAGTGAAGAGCTTCAAGCACGGGTCTGTTGACTTCCGGTTTGATACTGCCAGCCAGATGCAATGAGACTGAATATAAATATGCGATTTTAGCTGCTGTTCCTTCAAATTACATAACCAAAATTCTGCATACATTGGAAAACAACAGTGGCTATCATTTTTAAAAGAATTGTAGCTTTGCAACTTGTAGTATAAATTCTTGACATTTGAGAAGCGGTTCAGCCCTATGCATAACATTATTTGATAGCCCCCGGAAGTCAACAGAGCCGAGCTCCAAGCTCTTCACTGGGCATGCACAAGTGACTACTCGAACTCCCGAATGACGTCCACAGTTGCGTGTCCATTGTATGACATTGAAGTGATATAATTGGTTGATCTGTTGCCTATTTCAGGTAATCTACTTCACTATCTGTATATGATCCTCAAGATGGTTCTACTGGGAACTGTCATCACACTGCTGTACCTGTCTGAGGTGAGCTTAATTACAACACATATAAGAGAAGTGGGAAGAGGTGCCGACATACTGACAGAGCCTCATGACTTCACTCTATAGTCTTGCGGTTAACCTATTCTAAAGCACATACCAAGAATCGAATGTTTCGTGATATGTGTTGTATCTCAGGTACGCTTTTATTGTACCTGTTCATGTGGCAACTTGGATGATATGACCACAGGGCCCCTAGCACTGGCATAAGCGGTATTAGATACAAATCTAGAGGGCTATGATGGAAATGCTCTGACAACTCGTATATTGGTAATTGGTGAGCTGTTTCCCTGTGACAACTTGTATATTGGTAATTGGTGAGCTGTTTCGCTGTGACAACTCGTACACTGGGGATTGGTGAGCTGTATCGTCGTCAGATGAAAACGACGCCATTTAACACAAAAGACTAGTCTGTAAGGCCAGATGTCGACCCAGCATCAACTTCCCACAAATGCCAACATGTATATCACTGAAAGATGGTCGAAAGCGATCTTAAATTATATTCACTCTGTGGGGCTCCCGGGGTGGTTGTGCACACCCCAGTTCTTGGTAAGATTAGGCCTCGGCTCCTCAAAGAGCCTTGCCATAAGAGGCGACTAACTGGGTCACCCAGGGTTCCTGGATGAAAAGGAATAGGACCCCACCTGTGTGGTTCCCGGGTGTGAAAAGGAATAGGACCCCACCCGTGTGGTTCCCGGGTGTGAAAAGGAATAGGACCCAACGTCGTGATATGACTTAAATATAGTTGAAGCAACGTTAAATCATATTCAGTCACTCGCCCCTGTGGGTTGTTTGAAAATGGGAATGTCAGGTGCCGTCTATTGCAATTTAATGACAGCTAGACATTCTTAAAGTGATCGTAAACCCTCAAGTAAAGTTTCCATAAAATGAAAGACCATATATTGCAAACAGTGTGGGAAAATATTTATTTAAATTTTTACGATTTTATTACACAGAATAAAACTGCAATTAAAGCATGGTATTCTATGGTGGTCTGTTGCAATCATATCTACATATAGGTCCAGTGATGTCACACTGCCTTAATACATACATTTCAAACTTTGTATGCACTTTTCAGTGCTTGAATCAAGCTTAAGGTGTGTATACTTTGAGTTTCAACACAGACTCACTGTTCCAATGTGCACATTTCACCAAAATCTGGAAGATGGTGACTCATGAGTGTCGAGTCAATTTGAATCTTGCATTTAATTTCCCAGATTTTGGAACATGCACATTGGAACAGTGAGTCTGTGTTGAAACTCAAAGTATACATACCTTAAGCTTGAATCAAGCACTGAAAAGTGCATACAAAGTTTGAAATATATGTATTAAGGCAGTGTGACGTCACTGGACCTAAATATGATTGCAACAGACCACATAGAATACCATACTTTAATTGCAGTTTACTCTGTGTAATAAAATCGCAAAAAATTAAAATAAATATTTTCCGACACTGTTCGCAATGGTCTTTCATTTGACGGAACTTTACTTGAGGGTTTACCATCACTTTAATATTGTAATAATTTAAATGCTTACAACATAGATGTGTGTCAAAATTTCTTAGACACCATTAAAAGAAATGTGAATGCCCCATGTAGCTGGAACATGATATTTTGTCACACGCTATCATGTTTTTGTGACAGGTATTTTTTGAGAAGGTCTTCCTGATGCGACCATTAAAGGCCCTGTTTGTGACCACTGATGATTCCATACATGATTGGAGGTTCAGATGGCAGGTCGACAGATATGTGAGTATAAGTAAATATCCCCAGTACTGTTATCCATATTTCCGGCAATTTCACGGGTCAATAATTGCTGACTCTCTTGGTCCATACAGATGTATTTTGTGTGGGGGGGGGAATAAATTTGAAGCATTGTAGCTGCTGTCTCACACACTCACACATTTTATACATAAAAATGAAACTGGGTCAGGCGTGTCAGAAGAAATATTGTGAGCCAGATCAGTCCACTTCTGGTATGCAAATTACATGTAGCTCAAAAAAATATCTTGCAAACATTTGCTGTGTTGATGTTGGATTCAAAACTGCACATTACCTCCGTGTAATTATGGTATGAAAATGGAGGATCTAGTAATACATGAAGAAAGATTAGATTAAAGTGTGTGGCATCATCACAAACCCCATGGTCTAAATTATGCCGATCCTGGCCAACCATGAACTACATGCTAGAGTCTGTACTAAGAGCATTACGTAACCACGAGATGAGCGGACCCATCAAATATGGTGTTGCCTTGTGAAGCACTGGTTCTGATTGGTTGAGATGCCGAGTGACGCACACTGGCAGTCTGGCATACATGTCTGACCCATGTAACCTCTGCTTCGAAAAGAGAAAAGCAAACCAATTACTACATTCGGCAAAGCCGTTGACCACGTCTTCGGATGGTAGAAGAGAAAGGGGGGGGGGAGGGAAGGGATGGGTAGTGAGAGTGAGTTGGTGGAGGATTGATTGTTAATAGATTGATTGAATTATTTAGAGTATGTACAGGACCGAATTACTGGTTTAAACTGAAATATGACATCAATGGAGTTCTATAGAATTTACGCATCAGCCCTGACAATTAGCCACAGCGTTCGGCAATTTGCTAAGGTAAATGCTGTGGCAAAAACAGTTAACCTCAGCAATGTTTAACATGGGGTTAAATGAGAGTTATTTTAATCTCAGATGGCAGATATCCCTAATTGTGAGGGCTGATGCATCATGGGATATCTTACAGGTTTAAAGCATTTGATTGGTCAATTCAAATTTTCAAATGGAAATCCCGCATTTTCATTGGTAATAAATCCATCCAATCACAGAGTTCCTGTAAAAGTTCAGTGTTTTCCTTTGTTTTCAGAGTGTCGTGTTTGGCATGTTATTTGCCTTCGGTTATCAGATTTTATTGAAGTACCGAATAATAGATGACAGTAAAGGAGATACCCTTTTCTCCAGGGGTCTGTCCTGGGCCTTAATGGGGCTCGGTCTTACAGGAATGGGGGTATGTACATGTTTTCATAACAGTTAACAATACTTCAATGGACCTTTCCTGATATAATGCAATGCCAATGGACTATTGTTGTGTGTCAGTGTGCAGGTGTACAGCTTCTCGTATCTAATACTGGGCTTGACAGCTGTGTACTAACGTATGACCAGAGTCCATTCAGGACTATCAAGTTTTAATTTCACCCCATCATATAAATCTAAAATTATTTTCGTTAATTTCTGAAAATATTATCCTGCAGGAATCTGTTGGATTCCCACAGATGAGACTCCCATGAAAAAGCAAGCCCTTGCCAGCTTGAACTGAAATATGTTGTTTCCGAACTTAAGAATATACCCACACTTTCAAAATGTGTGTCCGCTGATATCATGAATGAACATTTCATCCAGTGGTATTTATAAAGATGGTAACACTTGAAAAGACTGTTCTATAGTATAAAATTGTATTTGTTTTGACTTGAATTTTGTACCATTATTATGTGATTTCAGAGTTACGCAGCATTTGCATGTCTCTGTCGCAATAAACTGGAGTGTAATGATACTCATGCCTACATCGCTTTTGTGCCAGTAAGTAACATCAGATAACCACTTTGACCAAATGTAAAGATAAGTACACCTAGAGATCTCTAGATTAAACTTTTATATGAGATCTCTAGATTAAACTGTTACATGAGATTTTTAGCTTAAATTTTTACATGACATCTCTAGTTTAAAGATTTACGTGAGCTCTCTAGCTTAAACTTTTGAATGAGATCTCAAGATTAAACTTTTATATGACATCTCTAGCTTAAACGTTTACATGAGATCTCTAAATTAAATCTTTATATGAGATCTCTAGATTAAACATTTATGTAAGATCTCTAGCTTAAACTTTTATATGAGATCTCTAGCTTAAACATTTACATGAGGTCTCTAGATTAAACTTTTATATGAGATCTCTAGCTTAAACGTTTACATGAGATCTCTAGCTTAAACTGTTACTTGAGATCTCTAATTTAAACATTTACTTGAGATCTCTAGCTTAAACTTTTATATGGGATCTCCAGCTTAAACGTTTACATGAGATCTCTAAATTAAACTTTTATATGAGATCTCTAGCTTAAAGTTTTACGCGAGATCTCTAGCTTAAACTGTTGCAGGAGATCTCTAGGTTAAATATGAGATCTCTAGCTTAAACTTTTACATGAGATCTTTAGCTTAAACTTTTACTTGAGATCTCTAGCTTTAACTTTTACTTGAGATCTCTAGTTTTAACTTTTACTTGAGATCTCTAGTTTAAACATTTACTTGAGATCTCTAGCTTAAACTTTTATATGAGATCTCTAATTTAAACATTTACATGAGATCTCTATATCAAACTTTTACATGAGATCTCTAATTTAAACATTTACGTGAGATCTCTAGCTTAAACTTTTATGAGATCTCTAGATTAAACTGTTACATGAGATCTCTATCTTAAATGGTTACCTGAGATCTCTAGCATAAACTGTTACATGAGATCTCTATCTTAAATGGTTACCTGAGATCTCTAGCATAAACTGTTACATGAGATCTCTAGCTTAAACTGTCACATGAGATCTCTATCTTAAACTTTTATATGAGATCTCTGGATTGAACTTTTAATTTACATGAAAACAATTTGAAGCTCTGTAATATGATCATGATATATAATCTAATCAGGATATTATATAATCTAATCATATTGTAATCCTTTGTTATTGTAGGATGCTCACAAAATCAAGGGAATCGAGGACCGTCCCAGACATTGTCAATAATATCACATGTTGTTTCTCATTTTCAGATTGTCTCGTTCATTTTAATTAGGAATATTCCAGGCTGGCTAAGATCAAAGTACAGCTCATTCTTTGCGTGGTTTGGAAGGATCTCTTTAGAGGTGAGTTTGGATTATTTATTAGATCTGAAAGCTGCCAGGAATAGGTGCTGTTCATTCTTGATGTTCATGGATGAGAAGACGAGGGGGAGGCAACTTTGTCAATGTCACTGCAAGCAGGGCTTTGTGTTTAGAATTAGTGCGTGAGCTAAAAATAGCTCGCGTCAAAATATTTAGGAGAGGGTATTTAAAAGTCAGGCGAGGGATTGCAGATATAATACAGTATCAAATGTGACAGTTTACGTAGCTAAATATCACTCTCGTGACTTGAATTTATGTGAGTGTTGACATTTTCATTGGCTTGTGAAGAAAATTGGAAGAAAAATCCATCCAATCAGAGGGTGTCTTGTAAAAGTTCATTTTCATAATAATAATATGGTAATCCCTCTAATATTTCAATCCCTCTATCAAAATTCAATCACCTCCAAATTTTGGGGACAAAATTCAATCGGTGGTTCTAATAAATTTGATCACCCTATAAAATCTTTGAAATAATGTAGAAAGGATGGATTATATGCATGATTTTGAAACCATTTTGTCAAATTTCCCTTCTAATAAATTTGATCACCCCCAGATTTATATGGTGAGAAATTTCACCTGTGATTGAATTATTAGACGGATTACCATATCCATACCGGCGTTTATTGTACAGTCGAAATATTAACAACCAGATTTGAAATGTTTTTTTAATCACCTTCAAATTCTGCAACTTTCTCCTCTTCCTTCTCGTTGCAGTTATTTATATCTCAATACCATATATGGCTGGGAGCGGACACGAATGGCGTCCTGGTTCTGGTACCTGGTTACCCCGTGTTGAACGTGGTTATAACGTCGTTTATATTTATCTGCGTCAGTCACGAAATCCACAAGCTCACCTCGCGATTGGCCAAATATGCCATCCCCAGTGACTGGAAGTCTTTACTGCGGAACATCATCTGCTTCATCGGGATCCTGCTTCCTATATGTATTACAAACGGCGTTCTCGTCTTATAGGTGTTAATTGCGTCAATTCTGTCCTGTATTGGAGAGTGAATGTGGAATATAAGCTTCGAAAGAATCATTGAATAACCTCTATGTACATGTATCTGATCTATTTTCTGTACCAGATAATCCATTCTAGATGTTTTCGTCGATATTTTGGAGTAAATGTTTCATACAACATTGAAATTTCACACAGTTTATGAACTCAATTGGAGTAATTATATTCCAAAGCATCAAGAAAATCAAGTTCCAGTCTGGTATACGATTGGCTTTGGGCCAGTCTATTTTATTCAACAGTCTTCCAATATTAAATCATGTTATATTGTTGTATCTAGAAATTATGGCTGTTTGAATATCAGGCAGATACACATGTGGACGGGAACCAGTCTGAAATGACATGCGCATTCAATATTTGAACCAGAAAATCGGACCAAAGGTGTCTCATTCAGAATATGACATCAATGTGAGATCATCAGAGACAATGAGTTCTTTCGGTAGTCAACCTTGTTGAATGGAGTCGCACAAGTTTGTACATAAATTATACGAGGGACTATTTTCTGAAAATTGAATTTCCCAGATATTCTAATACTCAAACAACGAATGTTTATTATGTATACTGGTACATTATTTCATATGCGTGAACCTACCAGTGGGGTCCTGGGTTTGAAAAATAATAGGTGACCTGATTGAAATATTGTGGAAAGTGATGATATTTATACTCTTGTATGTCTGAGGTTATACATGTACTCCAAGCCTGAAAATAAGCACCTACCATTTCAAATACACCCCTTCCAAATCAGAATGAGATAGCCATTCTTTATATACAGATATGATGGGTTAAAAGGTTATGGTATATACTATATCCTCTGATGGGGGTGATAGGATAATGTGCCTTATTTTCAGGCTTGTAATTACACAGTTAATATGCCCAGGGGAAAATGGTCCCTATGTTCTGTTATGAATCCACCGGTGTTTTGAAAACACTGGTAACATTTTGAGTGTATAATATTTATAAATGCATGAATGTACTGGCGACATCCATTGTAACTCTGTAGTGTCCGCCATTTTTTTTACCCCTCGGCCAAAATTGTCGTCGTCATGTACGTCTGTCCGTCCGTCCGTCTGGCCGCCTGTCCGTCACACCTATCTCGTTACCAAGATATCTTTAGAATGACTTACCCTAGGCACATCAAACTTGCAGTGCACATCCATATGCTCGTGACCCAGAACCCTATTGAATCTGGACCCGATTGGTTGGAAACTTAGGCGGCCATATTTAATTTATGCGAAACCATCACAGCTTTATCGTTACCAAGATATCTTTAGAACGACTTACCCTAGGCATACCAAACTTGCACTGCACATCCATATACTCATGACCCAGAACCCTATTGAATCTGGACCCGATTGGTTGGAAACTTTGGCGGCCATATTTAATTTATGCGAAACCATTAATCTTGTGTATCTCAGGTACCATTTCATTGTTCAGTGTGAAACATGGTAAATAGATCATCGATGCATCAAGAAACTTCAAATGAATGACCAAACCAGTTTCCCTGATTCGGTGGAAACCTTGGTGGCCATCTTTAATTTATGCAAAATCTTTAATGGTATATATCTCTGATACCGTTGAAGTGTTCTTTACGAAACTTGGTATACAGCATCGATGTATCAAGAGACCTGCAATCTATAACCACATCAGTTCGTCTGAGTCGCGGAAAGGATGGGTGGCCATCTTTAATTTTTACGAAATTATTAATGATCTCTACCTCTGATACCGTTCAAGTGCTTGATGTAAAATTTGGTATACATCATCAATGCATCAATATACTTATGATAAATGACAGTTCTGGTGTTTCTGATTGGGCGGAAACCTTGATGGCCATATTTAATTTATGCAAAATCTTTAATGATGTATATCTTTGATACCATTTCAATGTTTTATACGAAACGTTCTATACAGCATCGATGTATCAAGAGACTTGCAATGAATAACCACATCAGTTCCTCTGAGTGGCGGGAAGGATGGGTGGCCATATTTAATTTATGCGAAATCATAAATGATCTCCATCTCTGATACCGTTCAAGTGCTCGATGTAAAATTTGGTATTCATCATTGATGCATCAATCATGTCAATAGACTTACGATAAATGACAGTTCTGGGTTTTCTGATTGGGCGGAAACCTTGGTGGTCATCTTTAATTTATGCAAAATCTTTAATGATGTATAGCTCTGATACCATTTCAGTGTTCTATATGAAACTTGGTATACAGCATCGATGTATCAAGAGACTTGCAATGAATCAGTTCCTCTGAGTGGTGTGAAGGATGGGCGGCCATCTTTAATTTATGCAAAATCAATAATGATCTCTATCTCTGATAACGTTCAAATGCTCGATGTAAAATTTGGTATACATCATCGATGCATCAAGAGACTTATGTAATGAATACTGTTTTCTCGGATTGGATGGAAACCTTACGGGCCATTTCTAATTGCAAAATTTTTGATAATCTGTATATTTGTCACTTGACTGCTTGGTGTTCCTGACATCTTTGTTCAAATTATGAATGGCTGGTGCCCAGAGACGAGTGGTTTTCAGATGCGCAGCTTAGTATTTTTATTTGAATTTTTTTGTCTCAAAATCAGTTGCCTTCTTTTTATACAGTTGATACTTTGACTTCATGGTGCCGTCATTAACCCTATCTGGCCTGTGGAATGATTCCATGGTTATGTAAATGTACCTCCAGGGGATAAGTTCAGAATAACCAGTTTCTGCTTGATCGGCATTATTAAATTTCAAGCACAGTTCGATCTCCCTGCAAAGTGGTGCTTCCCAAACTAGACTCCGATTTGTGTGTTAAGTAGGTCAGAGGATGCTGATTTGCCTGTAGCTCTGTTTGCAGGGTCTGAGTAGCTGAGCGTGTGTTGTATCCTGCCTCGTGAATGTAACTGAAAGCAGTACGTTACCTCGTGTTCATTGCCGCCAGTTTTCATTACAAAGTTTGTTTGACTGTTGACAATGTCGGACATACTTATAGTTTAAAGTCGATGTTAAACCTTTAATATTTCTCTCGCTCACTCCTTAAAGTCGACTATGTACAAAATTGTTGACAGGATGACTGACCTAGAGGATTTTGAAACTAGAGTAAAAAACAAATTTGATATCTGTAAAATAGTCCTGGCTATGCCTTATGTAGGTGCAACGATAAACTGAAATACGTGACCACTGGCAAGAGTGACTTGAAAAGTCATTCTAAAAGTGCAAAAAATGTCAAATCTCGAAAACTTCTCAGATCTAATGAGGTTTTAACCTGTCTGTTCGCTGCCTCACAATCTGATGTTGAGTGCGCAGAGCCAAATGCATTTGCTTCCAGTAGTGTGGGGTCTACATCAGGCTTGCTCTGCTGGATGGAACTTTTTTCCAGTACTGGTAATCTGAATTATGTACTGAAAATATTTGGTTACGAGGAAAAACCAATATAAAATGGAGCCTTGAATTTAGATGACAATCTGCAGTTTTCTTTCCCAGAAATTGCCTAGAATGCTTCTCCAACCATCTAAGACCCCAGACCTTTCCTGGCGTAAAGCACTAGGATAGTATTTTTCCATATTTTTTACAAAGATCCACTCCATTCTCCATCTTTGAGCCTATCTGGCCGAAGAAATGACTCCATGGTGCCATTGTTAACCCTATCTGTCCTGGGGAATGATTCCATTGTGCCATCATTGACCCTGTCTGGTCTGGAGAATGATTCCATGGTGCGATTATTAACCCTATCTGGCCCGAGGAATGATTCCATGGTTTCACCATTAACTCATCTGTCCTGGGGAATGATTCCATGGTTTCACCATTAACCCAATCTGGCCTGGGAAATGATTCCATGGTTTCACCATTAACCCATCTGGCCTGGGGAATGATTCCTGATTTCACCATTAACCCAGTCTGGCCTGGGGAATGATTCCATGGTTTTCACCATTAACCCATCTGTCCTGGGGAATGATTCCATGGTTTCACCATTAACCCAGTCTGACCTGGGGAATGATTCCATGATTTTACCATTAACCCAATCTTGCCTGGGGAATGATTCCATGGTTTCACCATTAACCCAGTCTGGCCTGGGGAATGATTCCATGGTTTCACCATTAACCCAGTCTGGCATGCGGAATGATTCCATGGTTTCACCGTTATCCCAGTCTGGCCGAGAGAATGATTCCAGGGTTTCACCATTAACCCATCTGGCCTGTGGAATGATTCCAGGGTTTCACCATTAACCCAGTGTTGCCTGGGGAATGGTTTCACCATTAACCCAGTCTTGCCTGGGGAATGATTCCATGGTTTCACCATTAACCCAGTCTGGCATGGGGAATGATTCCATGGTTTCACCATTAACCCAGTCCGGCCTGGGGAATGATTCCATGGTTTCACCATTAACCCTGTCTGGCCTGGGGAATGATTCCATGGTTTCACCATTAACCCAGTCTGGCCTGGGGAATGATTCCATGGTTTCACCATTAACCCAGTCTGGCCTAGGGAATGATTCTATGGTTTCACCATTAACCCATCTGGCCTGGGGAATGATTCCATGGTTTCACCATTAATCCAGTCTGGCCTGGGGAATGATTCCATGGTTTCACCATTAACCCAGTCTGGCCTGGGGAATGATTCCATGGTTTCACCATTAACCCAATCTGGCCGGGGGAATGATCCATCATCATCATTCATTAAATCATATTCACTCAGTAACAACTCGAA
>JAVTVY010014336.1:0-61254 GCA_036873755.1 Hanleya hanleyi
CTCAATTGGAAAAAAAAGTTTATAGTGAAAATTTTATAGAGTCATTTTTTTTTTCTCATTTTTTTTTTTTTTTTTTTTGCCGGCCGCCAACGCCCTTGTTGTATGAAAGCAGACGTCCCTTTCCACGTCCGACTTGTGAAATGGAATCTCCAAATGAACACCTGCACTTGACGGGTGATAATTTCACATAACCGCGCTAAAACGTGTAATAAATGTACGGTTAGCTCGATCTTATTGACACAAGTGTTATAGAATTACATTTTTAGCCAAACCTTGGGCGAACTTTCCCAAACTAACCGTGCGTAAAATAACCATTGAGCACGCCTATGATTGAAAACATAATTTCTGTTCCATTACACTACTCAAATTGATTATCAAGAAAGATTATAATGAAAGGTTGAAAGATATGGTAAACTTGGACATCCTTTCTCCCCTTTGTTAACAAAAACACTCGCCCACTGATATTGGAACGATGCGCCGTCTCAGCTGGCATCATGCCAATATCAGTGGACGAGTTTATGTGGTGTCTCAGCCCCCCAATATAAAAGGGGGGGCGAGGACCACTTACCCGGAATTCGAAAACCGGGAAAGTTTTTTTTTTTTACCTGAAACAAAAAAACAAATGCAAACTCACGTGTATCTGGTCTAAATTTGCCCCCTCTAAACACCTACCACAATACTGACAGGGAAGAGGTGACAACACGTGTACATAAACTTATGCCTGATTGTCCTATAGATAATCACTGTCCTACTTCACCCCCGTCCCAATACGGAAGTTTCCATTCTGTTATAGTTGGGTCATCTGGAGCAATTCCGTGACCGTGGAAAGCGAAGGTTCGTTTCTCAGTGGATTTGTCTTCTATGAAGGTTAATTAAAAAATTTAGCAGGGGTGTCCCTCGCAAAAGTGTGGGCGGAACCCGTGAGAGCCCGAAATTCAAAATGGCTGCCGTCGGCCATTTTGAATTTTATATTTTCGATGGTTTGGCCTATAGTGCTGCTCAGTATATGGCTTCTGGGGTTTTGGGGGGCGAGGAATTCATATTCGATGTCAGTTTCATAATTTGACCTAGTTTTGACCCTCAAATCCAAGATGGCCGCCGATTTTCAGCTCAGAATGGTTAATTTTTCAAATTCGGCGTACATCCTTCATAATAGACTCTAATGAAAGCTCCGATCATGCCGAGTTGAGTGATGGACAGTGAAACTACACGAAATTCATCTTAGAGGTAACAGCTTACAGGATATTGTTAATTCACCTCATGAATATCGGCTCTCCAGGGTCACAAAATTACTGGAAATGACCCAACGAATTAATTTTTTGAAATGGATTACATGGGTATGCATACTTAGTCATCACCAGACACCGCCTGATTAAAGGTTACGGTTGATGTACCCCAAAGTTTACGTTGGTAGTCAATTATCGGTCCTCAGGCTTTATTTCTATCAGAAAAGTAATCTATTCAGGTACTAAATCGTCCTCTAGTTACTCAACATCAACGTCAACTATACACCATAATAAAAGCAGAAACTTGACCTCTGGTTACGGTACTCAAGGATGTCAGACATGCCTGTTGTAGTAACTCTAAACACCTGTCCATTCATGGCTAGCGTAGCATTTAATTGGGCGGTGTCTAGTAATGTACATCACTATATCCTTTTATTCTATGGAAGTACAATGTATTTGCCCTGATTTTGCAACTTAACAATGATTAGTAAACTAATAGACCCCTACTACTCATCCGAATCTGTTGATTCTCCAAACGCATTGTCATCATCACTACTACTCTCATCGCTGCTATCATCTGAACAGTCACGAGGTGTGAGCTGGTGGGGCAAGGGTGGCAGGGTATGGCGCACTGGTCGGCACTTTCCATTTATGATTTCCCAACAATGGCCAATGGGGGACGGATGTTCTAGCAAGTTGTAATGGAGCTGGCAATATGTGATGTAGTTTGTCCTTTCCACATGGTGATTCAACGTGTCATCATCAGGTGGGAGGCGGACCGTGCTCTTCTTCTTCACGTTGTGCCACTTGAAAGCTCTGGCCTGCCCGCAAGTAATGTCTGCACTTTCAGCATAGACTTTGGAGAGGACAAATGCTTTCATATCACCATTGATCACTTTCTGCAACAATATCTTTTTCCCTTGTCCATAGAACCCTGATGTGTGGTCACTGCCAGTGATCACATGGAGGGGTATGATGATATTTGCAACATCTTCTGAGAGCATGGCATGGCAATTGATTAAGTTATGCTTTCGTTTCATCAGCAGATCACCTCGGCGTTGATGCGAGACATAAGCCGCTTGGACATACACGTCTCTGTCCTCGCTGTCTAGGACAACTGCTTCAGTGTAGTTCTCGGCCCTCAGCTTGGCATAGGTAGAGAGCAGCATTGTATCTGCCTTTGTATGCTTGAACCATAGTCCCTGCTTGCCACGCCAGTGCTCAGATTGGCTGAAGTCTCGCCCTCACAGTATATGATGCCACCTCGCACACGACCAACTTGTGTTTTCATCTGTTCCATTACAAGCTTCTGCAGTCTGACCTTGTTTGCTGATTTGACCATTACTTTGTTGAACTCAACAGCTCCTGGGAATATGTCTTCGGGCTTTGAAAAAACATTTGGGATGTGTGGATGTTTCACTGCCCGTCGATCGTGCTCATCATCTTTGATGCTGAAGGGAAGGTCATACTTGTCATTGACGAGGATGATGAGGCGTGCATCAGCGTGGTGTGAGATGATGATAGCGCAGATCTTATCCAAGTAATCACTCCAACGGTACTCTGAGCCATCCCTCTTCCTAGCCTCATGGTCCTCGGGTGTGGGGGTGGCTAACCGCCAGATGAGCTCCATCATGTCCAGGAGGTTGACGTGATTCCGTGTTTTTTCAGCAACTGGGTCTAGGTTGAACAGCTGTAACAATTCAGCAAACAAGGTCAGACTGCAGAAGTTTGTAATCGAACAGATGAAAAGTTGTTCATGTGCGAGGTGGCATCATATACTGTGAGGGTGAGACTTCAACCAATCTGAGCACTGGCGTAGCGAGCAGGGACTATGAATTCAAGCATCCAGAGGCAGATACAATGCTGCTCTCTGCCTATGCCAAGCTGAGAGCCGCGAACTACACTGAAGCAGTTGTCCTAGACAGCGAGGACACAGACGTGTATGTCCAAGCGGCTTATGTCTCGCATCAACGCCGAGGTGATCTGCTGATGAAACGGAAGCATAACTTAATCAATTGCCATGCCATGCTCTCAGAAGATGTTGCAAATATCATCATACCCCTCCATGTGATCACTGGCAGTGACCACACATCAGGGTTCTATGGACAAGGGAAAAAGATATTGTTGCAGAAAGTGATCAATGGTGATATGAAAGCATTTGTCCTCTCCAAAGTCTATGCTGAAAGTGCAGACATTACTTGCGGGCAGGCCAGAGCTTTCAAGTGGCACAACGTGAAGAAGAGCACGGTCCGCCTCCCACCTGATGATGACACGTTGAATCACCATGTGGAAAGGACAAACTACATCACATATTGCCAGCTCCATTACAACTTGCTAGAACATCCGTCCCCCATTGGCCATGGTTGGGAAATCATAAATGGAAAGTGCCGACCAGTGCACCATACCCTGCCACCCTTGCCCCACCAGCTCACACCTCTCGACTGTACAGATGATAGCAGCGATGAGAGTAGTAGTGATGATGACAATGCGTTTGGAGAATCAACAGATTCGGATGAGGAGTAGGGGTCTGTTAGTTACTAGTCCTTGTTAAGTTGCAAAATCAGGGTAAATACATTGTACTTCCATAGAATAAAAGGATAGTAATGTAAATTATTAGACACCGCCCAATTAAATGCTACGCTAGCCATGAACGAACAGGTGTTTAGCGTTACTACAACAGGCATGTCTGACGTCCTTGAGTACCGTAACCAGAGGACAAGTTTCTGCCTTTATTATGGTGTATATTTGACGTTGACGTTGCGGAACTAGAGGACAATGAAGTACTTTGTTCAGTTTTGCTCAGAAAGTGATCTAGTACCTGAATAGATTACTTTTCTGATAGGCATAAAGCCTGAGGACCGATAATTGACTACCAACGTAAACTTTGGGGTACAACAACCGTAACCTTTAATCGGGCGGTATCTGGTGATGAGAAATTATGCGTACCCATGTATTCCAATTTATACATATCATCAATTAATTCGTTGGGTCATTTCTAGTAATTTTGTGACCATGGAGAGCCGATATTCATGAGGTGAATCAACAATAGCCTGTAACCTGTTACCTCTAAGATGAATTTCGTGGAGTTTTACTGTCCATCACTCAACTCAGCATGATCAGAGCTTTCATTGGAGCCTATTATGAAGGCTGTACGCCATTTTTTTTTGAAAACTTTGAAAAATTGACCAATTTGAGCTGAAAGTCGGCGGCCATCTTGGATTTGAAGGTTAAATCTAGGTCAAATTATGATACTGACATCAACTATGAATTCCTCGCCCCCAAAAACTCCAGAAACCATTACTGAGCAGCACTGTAGGCCAAACCATTGAAAAAAATAACATTCAAAATTGCCGACAGCAACCATTTTGGATTTCGGGCTCTCACTGGTTCCGCCCACACTTTCGCGAGGGACACCCCCGCTAGATTTTTTAATTATCCTTCATAGAAGACAAATCCACTGAGAAACGAACCTTCGCTCTCCACGGTCACGGATTTGCTCCAGATGACCCAACTATTATGATAAGAGTATTTGCCCCTGTCCGCCATGGGAGCTGAGTACCGGACTAGGGTTTTGTGTTCTATCCAATGACCGATCGTACTGCCGAGCGCCGTCCCAGAGCATAGTAGGGAAGATAGGACCGGATATAGCTCTGGTTTCGAGATTGATTGTGTTAATGATGTCACTGGCGTTACAATAGAAAATGTCGCGTTGAACGTGGATATGGCCAAATACAAAATATTACATTGACAAATGTGGTCTGTCGTGCCACCGAACCCAATTTTGAAGTTATTGGAATTGTCGTTTGCTCAATATATTGCACTGTTTTGATGATTACCTATTCGCCTCTTTCTCATGTGTCGATCACATGACCTGCTGGGTGAGTTCCGGTCGTTTGACGTCGTAAGATTTGCCAAGCTCTACTAGGCTTTCATTACGTTCTGCTTCGCGCCTGTCCATTTAAAGCAGCGTAGCGCAAAGCACCCTGGGAGAGGATGAAGATTTGCATGTAGCATGCTAGTTTTTCGTTGACAGCGTCTGTTCCATATTAGTGAAAATTATACAAGTTGTCTTGCTTGAAAGCTAATGCACTTCTGAAATATTATCTACCAGAATCAAACTGCAAAACTTCGTTTTAAAAAAATTCCCATTGACTTCAATGTTATTTTCGCGACCGTCAAATCTCCCGCAGGTTACGTCCCATATGCCGTCGGCCAGAACTCACCCAAAATGAACCACGTGACTGCACTTGTGCATCTCCCGAATATCTTTTCATCTTATCGAGTCCACATTGTGTCTCCCCTGACTCAAGCGCCCACTAGCGGAGAAGGGCAAATTACTCGTACAGTCACACTTAGGAGACTTCGCTATTGTCTCTCCGCTCTTTCATATACTCGATGGTGGCACAGATAAAATTCAGGACAATAAATTGCTGTTCGCTAATTAAAAAAATTAGCTAATTAAAACAATATTAGATCGTTTCATGCATGATTAACATTAAACAGACTTTCAATTTTGCCGTATCGAAAGCCCGAACTGGGGAGTATGCCTAAATAAGTGAAGAGCGATTGGATGTGTACCACAAATTCACCAGACCCTTATTCAGCCAACGAGAACGTCTGCCGTTTGAATCCCACCTCAGTCTATTACAAGGCCGTCTCAGCAGACAAGATGGCAATTCATAAACTCACTATAAATGGAAGATTGACAACCCGCCTGGGATGAACTGGTGAGAGTGGTGGAATTACAACACATATAGGGGAAGTGGGAAGAGGTGCCGACATACTGACTGAGTCACATGACTTCACAGTATAGTCTTCCGGTTAACCTATTCTAAAGCACATACCAAGAACCTAACGATTCGTGATATGTGTTGTATCTCAGGTACGCTTTTATTGTACTGTTCATGTGACAACTTGGATGATATGAGCACACGGCCCCTAGCACCGGCATAAGCGATATTAGATACACATCTAGAGAGCTATGATGGAAATGCTCTGACAACTCGTATATTGGTAATTGGTGAGCTGTTTCGCTGCGACAACTCGTACACTGGGGATTGGTGAGCTGTATCGTCGTCAGATGAAAATGACGGCATTTAACACAAAAGACTAGTCTGTAAGGCCCGATATCGACCCAGCATCAACTTTCCACAAATGCCAACATGTATTAAAGACCAAAGGATCTGTATAGGGGGCGGACCTCGGGGACGAAACGTCCACCAGCAGAATCTCGCCATATACAGGTAAAAACTACAACACATATAAGGGAAGTGGGAAGAGGTGCCGACATTCTGACAGAGCCACATGATTTCACAGTATAGTCTTCCGGTTAACGTATTCTAAAGCACATACCAGGAATCTAGCGATTCGTGATATGTGTTGTATCTCAGACCACGATACTACAGAGCAGTTATACAAGCCATGCACGAAACTAAGGAAGACAACCATGGACGACAGTAAGTACTACAGAGAAACACGCTGGACGTGATGGACGCCTTACTGATGGGACCTGTTAAGAATTACAAGCGTCTAGTCCGTCATTCATAATCCAGCCGTCGTCCATTAGAGAATATCCGCGTCCATAATCCAAAGACCTATTCCATTTTCCATATAACAGTATTAGCACCTAATTCAAAAAGACAATCATAGTATACATAAACATAGGCTTGTTTCCTGCAAGAGAGAAGCGGTCAGCAGTTTTCACTGATGCCGGCAAGGCATCATGATGTTCCAAAAATATCAAATCCGTATCGCTGATCAGTATTCTTAATCCATAATATTCGTTGTAAAGTCGTCATCTAAGAATGATGTATCTCAGTCACGCTTTGATTGTGACTGTTCATATGAGTACCATGAGGTTCTTGAAGTACATGGGTTCATACGGCCCCTAGCCCCGGTTAAGCGGAATTAGACACAAGTTACGAAACGTAGCGCCATAGATCTTGCACGCTACGTTCGTATTTTGCTATCAGCATGCGATATGTATCGCCAAATTTGAGAAACTTTGAGTGTAGGCGCTTGGTGGAATAGCCCTGTTTTTTAAGTTTCTGCACCAATGTTTTGTGACGTTGATTAAAATCGTCACATTTAACACAGGATCTAGCAAATGCTACTAAGCGAGATATGTATACGCCATATGCAGGTCCCACTGGAATATTACTGTCCAGAAAGGAATAATTTACGATGTCGAAATTGTAATCATGTCTTTTGTCATAAAGTCGACGAGAGAGAATACCCGCTTCATTTTTATAGAGAAATAGATCTAAATATGATGTGCCTGTAGGGCTATCTGTAGTTTCCTTCAAATCCAGTGAAGGTGGATATCTTTCACTGCGTGATTTATATAGCGATTATCCACAGCGAGAAGATCGTCAATATAGCGTTTGGTGAATGAGAAGGAACGGGCTTTGAATGGATCGGTTTTTGAAAGCGCCTGCATATAGTCATATTCATAAGAGAACAGATACAGGTCAGCCAACAGGGGTGCACAATTAGTTCCCATTAGAATACATATATGCTGCTGATATATTGTGTTGCCAAATTTCACATAGATATTTTTAATGAGAAATTCAAGCAACTCTATAAACAAAAAACATCCCATGAATGATATCTCTTGTATGTAGTAGAGCTAAAGATTGCTTTATGGCTTCCGACATTAATATATCTACGATCAGTTTTCTTGAACACAGATACTATTAATGAACTTAGACGGTCAATAAGGTCCTGATGAGGGATTGTAGTATAGAGAGTCGAGAAATCCCATGTGGATACATGTCTGTATCTTAGAAATAATGGCGCAATACCTTTCCCAAAATGCTTTTACCTCCTGAAGGGCCCTCGTCAATAGGGTTGAAAGAAGCTTGGTGGTGCAGCTTCTAGAACCAGCTATGAATCTAGCTTTGTATGGTGATTTATGCATTGGTTGGAAGACAAATACCTCTTTCCCTGAGAAACTTTTTGCGATTGTTAGATAGATCTTCCAGAATAAATGCAGTTTGGGAGTAAGTAGACGTATTTGATGAAGATATGTCTACACTCGATTCTTTAACCAGCACCTGGTAATAGTAATATTTACATATGAATATTATATTATTCGGAGTTTTGTCTGCTGGGACTATGACGAATTTACTTTGGAGATTTGCTAGAACTTCTTGCGAATTGAGGTTTCTCAGTACTTGTTTTGCTTGGGGAAGAGTACTTCTGTCAATATGGCGGATTGTTTCAACGACCTTGCTCTTGGTGAGGTCCAGCCAATCAGCGAGTACTGTAGGTTCAACTTTTTCTCGCTTAGACCAATCAATAACGTACTGTTCCAATGCAGACAGGACTATCTTCTGGTCGGCCTTCAGATTTATTCTTCTTGGCTCTCTATATTTAGGTCCTTTCATCAGGAGTAATTTCAGATCCTTATCACTCACCACATCGAGGTCACCAGTCACAATATGTTTGCATGGTGTATAGATAAAGTTCGACGATTCACAATCACAACTATAGCCTCCTGACGTGTATAAGTTCCAGTCAAACTCCTGGACAGCATTGGAGTAATTGAATATTTTGGTGGCTATAGATTTAGTATACTTATATGAAATGCAAGAAGGTTCTGTGAACTTAAAATAGTTTGGTACAGTATTGCGTACCTCTGGATCATTCAGGATTCGAGGTAAATTAATGATGTCCAGTCCTTTATCTAAGTAGTTGAGTTTCAAGAAAAGCCGATCTTGAGATGTTTCGATTATGTTCACTGGACGATAATCGAAAATACGCTATATCTTGACATACTTTAATGATTTTTGGTGGTATTATATTTCCTGAAGACGCAGATTGTTGTATATCTCCGGCTAATTGATCTAAAGCTCTGAGAGGTAACGCAGACAGAACTGTACGTAAGCTATGTATACTATTGGGTGTGTTAGTTAAACCCACTAAGTAATTTAAAGTGATATGATCGTGAATCATAGAACTATTAAACTTTCGCCAACCATGGCTGCGATGTCTCCGTTGATGGGGTTTAAATAGTTGGGTAATGTTGGATATATTTGAACGGCGGTTTGTAGCATTGCCGAACCCACTGACATTATCATTTAAACCAAACGGAAACACTGACCCAAGTTCTAGCATCCAGAATAATTCCCGCTCTCGGATTTTTCTCTCAAATCCAAAGGGGGAATCCTTAGTAGATGGATAGGCGACGTCTATGATCTGAATACTAAAGTTAGTATGTGTTAGCTGTGTGGACGAGCTACTGGCAGATTCAGCGTGACCTCATCCGAGCTGGGGAAGAAGAAAACCGCGCCCGGCGCAATCAGCATCTCCGCTGGTGTGCCACAACATTTCTGAGAGCTGCAGCAATCACCTTCAACTTCGTCCGCCGGTGGAGCCACACGTGAGAAAATACGTAATAAGATAATTTCGAATGCCCATTTCAGTGTGACGCAGAAACAGAAAAAGATTTTAAAAAGCGCACAAATGTATGTCACTGTGGTATGTTTTTGTTGTTTGTTTTCGTTGTATATGTTGTTTTTGTCCGTTGTTGTCGTCGTAGGTCGTTGTAGGTACTCTCACCCGCACCATGATAGTCTAACGTCGGGTACGTCTGAAGAAAACTTAAAATGAAAGAAAAAGTCCTCGCATATCCCTGCACAGGCAGTTGAATCCCTTCATGGTCCGTTTACTTCCCCAACCTCCTTACCAATTAAACAAACTAATTGAAACCCATGGTATGTCAGACCCCACCATTCTAACTCGAATTCCGGGCAAAATGACGGGATCGTTTTGAGCGCGGATCTTTGCGAAAGAATTTTATGCGTGGTTTGGATAGAATAATATAAAACAATCCGTCACAGTTTCACTGCTGAACCAGGTAAAAATTCTGGACAATAAAATACTGTCGGCCAATGAAGAAATTCGCGGACTTAGTCCAGGCCATACACTATTTTTATTGCTGGTCACCGATTGGCTGGATGTCTACTACAAATGCGCGAGTCCCTTATTCAACCAATCAGAACCTCGCTCATTTTGGCATGCAGAACGAGATCGACGACCATTGATATATTACAGTCGGCCATAGAAACGCAGTAGGAGAGACTGGACAGACAGGACAAGCAAGACAGACAGGACAGATAGGAAATCGTTAAAAAACAAGACGGGGAACTAGGAAAGACATCGGCAGTCGTCATTTGAGCAACGATCCAACTCAACCAGCAGCGTGAATCGATATCCTGACGACTAAAATAAACAGCATCCTGTTCCATATCAAGTGCAACATGTACAAGGAGGAGATGGCCATCTACGCTTTCTCCCCGTGCGCCATTCTTTCCAGTTGTTTGGCTTTGGAAATTCATGTGCAGCAGTTTTACATGCCCCGTGGCGGAGCCCGGCCACTATCTAGCCCTGAGATGTCTAACAAGCTGTTGGGACACCAAACTGATCTACCACTGCTAACCGTCGGATTGCAAATTGCAACGTCCCTTTTTAAGGCTACTCTGATCTCCTCCTGAAAGGGAATTTTCTTTCGAAAAAGCACTAAGATTCACTTGCTAGGCTAATATTAAAACACAAATCCCGACCCATCAGTGGAAAAGATTATTTTGTTCTGAAAGCAGAGATTACTACACAATAATACGATATATTTTTTTCAACTATAGTTGTAAAGTTATCAACGATTGATTTTCTTACACAATATATACACAAGAGTAACTGCCCATTTAAAACGCATACAACACCCATGTCGGGGATCATGGCCTTTTTATTTTGTGTTTTGAAACCCGCATTTATGAATAGAGAATGCGGTTTTCGGCGTTTCTTAGAAGTTTTCAGTATGAAAAGATCGATCACGAAGGTGAGAAATCCAGCAGTGCAGCACTCCGGTTGGCGCGGCATGACGTCCGCCTGTGCTGTACACATATAGCACGTGTCAAACCCGAAACCCGTGCTGTGATATCTGCGACCTCAGGATCAGTTTTCTCTCAAATAAAATGTTTCTTTTCTCAGTCTTTACCAAATGAAATAAATCGAGAAAGGGTTTTACGTTCGTGAGAAGGTTACGTCGTGTCATTTATAAGACGAACGTTCACCGTTCAAGCCTTCTTCAAGTTGAAATCCACGACTGAAGGCGGGAGAAAAAAAGCAACAACAGCAACTGCGAAAATCAGGAAATGTTAGTCGATCTAAAGATTGGAAAAATTATCAAATGCTAGACGTGTCAGTCGGATTATTGTTGCATCTATTTCTGAAGAAAATACTCATCGGGCTATAAGAATTCGAGTTGGGTCGAAATTCCCGCCGCAGTCACACATACCGATAATTTAACGTGTTGTCCTTGTTGTAAAGTTTCCCGCGATGCACCGGGGTGCAATTTTCACTTTTCGCTGATGACAACATTTCGTTATCAAGTGACAGTGAAGTTGTATGTCAAAATTACTTATCATACTGGTATTTAATTGACTGATATTACAAATATAAAAGTGTCCGAGAAATACAGAGAATTTTGGCACGGATTTGTGCACTTGCAGAAAGAAAAAAACTGTGCCGTGTGCATCGCGTTTCCCTTTACAAATACGTGTCTGACGGTCCGTATCTGACTGTGGTGGATTGTTTTCGGTGGCCGGCTCTTTAGAGCCTCTCGTCATTAAAATTACTGGAATTAATCAGCCTATTAACGATAAAAGGCGTCAATCAGGAGTTACAATAATCGTGGCCTACAATTGGTCCGGGAGAAATTTCATTACATTCAGCTTTGTTTTCCTAAAACATTGACAATTGCTTTTTACACCAGACGTCGTCAGTTTTCCCTCACCTCTTGCCTATCGCTCAATTTCATTCTTTCACATCATTGTGCAGAATTCCCCAAATTTCACGTATCATTTTGCTGTACTAGAACTGGATAATTTTTTTATTATTTCCATTTCGTGGTTTTCACGATATATGATAAATGCTTCTAAATTTCGACCCATTCCGATATGCATAAATGATTGCCCTCACAAGATAATATTTATACCTATACAACTCATATCTGGACCTTTAGAGGAATGATCAGGGCTTTCTCTCACGTCGACTCCATGACAAAAGGGACGATTACAATTCTGATATTATTAATTTCTCATTTCTGGATAGCCAAAAATATTTAGCTCTGTTTTTCTAAAACACTGACAATTGTCATGTCAAAAACAACAGAAAAAGTGACGTTTTCTTGCACCTATTTTGTTAATGATCACATTCTGTAGAATACATTTCGACACGAGTGAAGAATTGACCAGACAGAATAAACAAGGAACTATAACCACAACAATGCCCAACCCGTGTACTGCCGAGAGTACCAACGCAATGGTAGTACAACTGCTCTCGGCGATGTGATGTTTTGTGATGACAAAACATTTCATTATCATTGATAATCATGGCTGGTCTTCTGATCATCATTCGTAATATTGTAGTGTGATCCTAGGAAACTGCAATATACGTATGGTGTGAAGTTGAACCAAAGATTTAAACCGTTAAACCAGACCGATGTCTAGGATTTTGTGGTTCAAAAACTGAGCAATAATTGATCAATTCCTAAGTCAATAATTCCATTATCATGATGTTTGGAACGCTCATCAACTGGTTCAATATGAAAAATGCCACCTGCGCGATCCCAGTAAAAAATGTAGATACGGTTTGCATGTGGTCCAGTTTTCCCCATTATCGGTCACCCTGTTTCCGAAATTTTTGTACAGACAGATGTCAATAGCCAAGCAGATTGAAACAAATATCTCTTCAGGATCTCGCACACTTGTTTAAATTGTCAGTTCATGTATGGTATTTGGTACAGTACAAAATTCCGAATGAAGAGCTTCCGAGGAATACAGCTAAATGTGCTTCGGATTGGTTGGATCTCTATACTTGTGATAGGCTCTAAAACGGTCTGTCTCATATTTACATGAATGGGAATATTGAATGGGAAGATAGCCGACAACTTACTAGCTATGCAAATATAAAACAAGCCGTTTGCAGGAAATGTCACAATATAAAGATTTAGAAGAAGGCTATATGGTCATCTTTAGCTCGTATCTAAAGTTGAGAAAAGTTCTTAAAAATTCTTGTTCTTCTGAAAATCGTATGCAAACCTGATCACGCATCAGTGTGAATGTCATTTTATTCATTTATCTATTCATTCAAAATTTATTCATTCAATACAAATATATTCATCATAATTACTAGCATTTCTTAAATATCTTAATTTACTTTTATTCATTTTCATAGATCATACATACTGATTTTGTCATTTGTGATATTTCGTTCTTTGTGAGGGGAATGTGTATTGTAAGCTGTCCTGGCTGACACTAATCCGTAATCACAGCAGGCTTACGACTTCTCATGTTAGTTCTTGTCACCCGAGTTAACTAGTACTTCTCACCTTCCTTAACTAGCATGTAACAAAATAATAAGGGGCTGAACCTCAACATGCGGAAGTATTTCAGTACGCGGAATTATGGGATAGTCTCACACGAAATATAGACTCCTGTAGACTAGACTATGTTGGAGGGTGGACTAGACTAGTAGACTGCTGTGTGTATTTATAGTTCACAAATAATTTCAAGTGATGGTTAAATTTAAGTATCCACATGCTCAAATTTAGCGGCACACAAAAATCGCGATCCTGATCGTACCTCAGTGACATTGACCTAAATCTAAGGTCACCAAAAATCGATTTTTAAGGCCTTCCTTGATTTTGGGATAACCTTTGACCTTGACATAGATTTTGGCGCGTGACACATCGTCTCCACACAACGTAACTACGGACACACGAAAAATATCCTGATTCTGGGGTCAGTGACATTGACCTTGGCCTAAATCCACTGTCACAAAAAATTCGATTCTTAATTATTCCCTGATTTTGGGATAACCTTCGACCTTGACATAATTGTGGTGAATGAAGAAAATCAATGTTTCGTCCATTCCTTTCTGGCAGCCTTCCACCCTGTACCCTACACAGATCAGCCTCGGCGCCTGAGTCATTACAAACATTATATGCACGGTCTACAGCTGAATAGTCTCGAATTCCCATTACTATGTCTCAAATTTAAAATTTTGAAACTGAATAACATTCCGATCAATGTTTTCGGATATGACCGAGAAGTTTTTTCCTTGACGTATCACCGAGCATAGGTTCGATAGACAATCTTATGCTAATTTCCAAAGACGACAAATGATACTTTTGTATTATCCGAAGTATGAGCCGGTTGTTGGGTGATTACACTAAGCATGATGGACAACAGTTCTATTGCGAATATTGTCTGTACGGCTGTAGTCGTCAGGATCTACTCGATGAGCATATTCCTGGCTGCTCCAAACACTGTGCTCAGAAAAGACAACTTCCGGAAGAAGACAAGCGGGTTGAATTTAAGAAAATTCAACATCAATTCAGAATGCCTTTTGTAATCTACGCTGATTTTGAGTCTTGCATCTCCAGGATACACGCATGTACCCCTAATTCGCATTATTTCCACACCTCACGTTATGAGCAGCATGAACCCTCTGTGCTGTTCATACTCTAAATATAACAAAGAGGCTAAAGTGTACTGGGGTCCGGATGTCGTCCATAATTTTCTGCAAGCTATTTTCTATGACGAGGAAAATATTTGCAAATTTTTAAATGAAGTTGAACCGATCAAAATCACGTCGGAAGCGGAAATCGCATTTAAAAAATCCACGCATTGTCATGTCATATTTGTTCGAAAGAGTTGGGTGGCGCTAGAGTTCGTCACCATTGTTACGTGTCGGGGTTATATAGGGGAGCTGTACATAATGCGTGTAATCTGAAAGTCAAGTTCCATAGATCTACGGGCAAAAAACCCCGATAATTCTATATCTTCGTGATGTCGCATAATTTCCCGGGAAACGATTGCCACGCGCCTTAAATGGAAGAAACTGAGTTGTATTTCCAATAACATGGAGGAATATATTTCTGTGTCAGTCTGGAATCTGCGATTCATCTTTATAGTTTTTGAACGTGTCTTTGAAAACTTTGCTGAACAATATGGTCAAAGAAGGCATATTCAAATTCTACAAGGAAAGAATTGAGAGAGGAACATATTTCAAGTGAAGATTACGCACATGCGCAGCCAATATGGAAGGAATTCAAAATTTCAAATTTAGGAGAATACTACAACGTATCTTAAATCGGACGTATTGCTTTTGGCCGATGTATTCGAAAATTGTCGGGATATTTGTTTAACGTACTACGGCTTGGACCCACATATATTACTTTGGATCACCGGGTCTATCGTGGGACGCCATGTTGAAGATGACGAGCGTGAAACTTCAGCTGCTGGATGACATCGACAAGGTCCTCAAGATAGAAAGTGGCGTCCGAGGCGGTATTTCCATGATTTCGAACAAGTATGGCAAGGCAAACAACCCATACCTCCCAAATTTCGACCCTTCACAGCCCAAGAAGTACATAGTATAGTTAGACGCGAACAATCTCTATGGATGGGCCAAAATTTCAAAATTTAGATGTTATGTCGATTGCCGACGACGCGGAAACCGGGTACATATTAAAAGTTGATCTATCTTATCCCAAAATCGCACACAAACTGCACAGCGACTGTCTTCTCACTCCCGAAAGCATGATCGTGACTGACGGCATGTTGTCACCTTATTCACTGAATTTAAAAGGGCCCGCCACACAAAAACTTATCCAAAAGAAAACCAAATATGCCTTACATTATCGGAATTTAAAATTTTATTCCAGTCAGGGAATTGTTTTAACCAAGATTCATCGAGGCGTAGAGCTCACTCAAACGGCATGGCTGTCAGGATATAGACTTAAACGCTGAGAAAGGAAAAGCAGCAAAAATGATTTTGAAAAGGATTTCTTCAAACTGTTGAACAACTCTGTGTTTGGTAAGACGATGAAAAATCTTAGGGAGAGGATAAGTGGAGAATTAGGGACCACCAAACAGGCACTGGCAAAGTTGGTGGCCAAAACATCCTTTCGGTCTTTCAACATTTCCAACAACGACCTTACTGCCGCCCACATTCTAAAAAAACTCGTTTTGAATAGGCCTACCTTTGTCGGTCTGTGTATTTTGGACATTTTCAAAATGCTGATGTATGGATTTCACTACGACTACACGAGACCGACATACGGTGGTGAAGCTAAGCTCGTTCACTGACACGGATAGTGTGTGCTACAAGGTTGGTACGGAAGAATTGTACCAAGACTTGTCTGGGGATATCGTCAAGTTCAACACCAGCAACAATGCTAAAGAGCATCTCCTGTAGAGCGTCATAAACGCTAAAGCTGGTTGGCGAAGATGGTGGGATCCTTGTAACAGAGATTGTCGGATTGCGTTCGAAAATGTACAATTTAACCTATGGCCCAGACATGGAGGAAAAGAAAACAGGAAAGGGTATAGCTAAGTACGCGGTGAAGGCTAAATTAAGGCATACAATGTACAGAGAGTGTTTGTTTCGCTGAGCAAAACCGTATTATCCTCTTTGATGACAAAAGGTATGTGCTCGACGGCGACATACATATCATCGCGCTGATTTAATTTCATTCTAGATCTGGTTCTTACTGTAAACTCTATTAATTTTCTTATAATGTAAATATTTTCTTTTGCGTAATATTAGACACAGGTTTCATATAAACGATATACATAAGCTTTAATGTTTGTGGAGCTGTAAACAGAATCTAGATATGTTACTCATATCATCGATGTTCATATTTTCTTCTGTACGCCTTAATTGTGAAGTACGCATTTTCAAAATAATGCATATATCATGCATATGCAAGTATATTTTTAAATCTAATTTTACTTAATCACGCTGCGTAAGTAAACATCAGGTTACGAGCTCGGTCTATGAGGATTAGGTTGTCGAACACGACGTAGTATATGACATTAATCGTGTTTGGAAGGGGCTGGGTAAATCTCATTTCAAACCTTACATTCCCTTCTTTGACGAGGCTGAAATGCTCACCATCTGACAGATCAGGGGATAAGTCGAAGCTGAAAAATGTGTAGCCAGCGGCAGAGTCTATTCTGTATATCTGATTACCTTCGTCTTTGTAGTGCTGTTCCATCCTGACAGTCCTAAATAGGATCTCATATAATTGTGTCCCTCAAAGCTAGGTTGTAGAGGCTTACTGGGTACTTGTCCATCTACGTAGAACTCGAAGAAGTTACTGCCGTAATGTTTTGGGTCGTACGGATTTCTACCGTATAATCCATTGTAGGTGTCTGTATCAACGCATGCCGTCACTATGCGCTTGGGTAGCTGTGTTAAAATTAGGTTCTCCTGATTTCAAGTCAAGTTACGCAGAATACCTTGACGAACACTCTTCTTATCGGGTTTTATTTTTAGGTTAACACCCTTTAGAATATACATAGGAAAACACATATCTACGTGGAGTTTTTCCATGAGGTCAACATGACGGCTGTTAGTCGTTTTCCGTGCTTGGAACTCAACATTATCTGCCCTGTCCCCATGTTACCCGCGGTGCCTTCGTACCATAGTACGGAGGTTAGTTGTTATTCTTTCGCTTCACTACCATAACTCAACAATGTTTCTAGGTATGCGCGGTAGGGGTATGTATGTGTGCTGGTGGATATGCTGGTGGATATGAGCGTTTCTTGAAGCTCAAGTCGACTTGACTAAATAGAGAATTCAACCAATTATTTACCACGTTAGTACCATTACAATTAACAATCTTAGCGTTGACGTAAATATGAGTAATCGTCTATGCACTCTTCTTCTGATCCATCTATGCTAAACTCGATCGGACCATTTTCGACACGAGTGGCAACAGGATGATGTTCGAATCATTGTCCATCTTGTACACTCGTTTGAGTAGGTGGAACGGAGAAAAGATCCAACTCTCTGTTCGGACTGAGTGCAATTGATCATCCAAGTTTGTTTCATGGTAATCCCAAATTTGTAAGGACGCAAACAAACACCTTTAGTAAATGCTCGTAATACAACAATTCGTGCGCCACTAATTTTGTTCGTCTTCAAACATATATCTCGCCGTTGCTTTGTAAGCTCTAAGTATTTGAACCTCACCTACAATGCCTTGCCATTCACTACTCTCAAAAATATTGCATACCTATCAGTCGACTTTCTTTTAAACAGCGAGCATATTAACAACACCCTGTCAGTCATTATCCGAGGTTCTCATCATCAAATTGCGAAGTCTTTTGCGTTTCTGCCACTGTTCGACCGTTAACCAAATACATCTTATCGTCGTTCGTCTATTCGAGTAATAGAGACTATTTGAGTGGGTTTAGCCAATGAACACGTAGAATTTCTAATCTTCGCGTCATAGGTCGTATCGTCAGCATTCAAACTCGTAGAAGGTTTCGCATATAGTCGACTTGAGCTTCAAGAAACGCTTTGTCTTTTGGTGGTAGGGTAACGATACATGCGATTCTTTAAAGTTCATTGAAGCTTTCTACTACATTTGGTTTCGTTTCGTTATAAGTATGGTAGAAACGAATCTGTCTTTCCTTTAGACACGAATGTACTTTTCGATTAATCAATTCTGTTCCTTCATCCGTTTGTAAGTAGTCCGATTTTCTACCGTCTTTCAATATTTTACTGAACGCATTGGTTATGTTTTGTCCTGTTTTAATCTTGACGGGTACGACCCATGCACATTTGGACAGGACGTCAATGCAAGTGAGAATAAAATGATTATTTCCATTCTGTTTCGCTAAACAATACATTTCTACTAAATCTGCCTGCCATAATTCATCTATCTCACCCACGATGAGGCGGTTCCTCCAGAACTTTTTATTACCTTCCCGACGAAATTTTGCCATGGTTCATGGAGGCGAATTTAGGACACTTGAATAATGGAAAACCTCATTGAAATGCATTTCAATGGGCCTTGCTTCTGTTCCACGACCACGGACGGAAACCGGAAAAACGAGAACAGCCACGAGGCGCTTATACGGGAGTTTGTTTTGGAGGGAACGAGACAAGCTTGTATCGAACTGCTTTTCGTCGGGTTTGTAGTATGCCTGCGCCTTGTTTCCACCTTTCTTCAGCTAAACGTAGAAGTTTGGTTACAAAATTGCGAGAAAAAAATCTACTGCAGCAGCGACAGTGCGTCTATTAGCAGCGAACGAGCATGCACCTGTCGGTGTGGTTGTTGTATAGACTGGTTACAACGCATGCAAGGGAAATGGGAAGAGGGCCGACATACTGACAGAGCCACATGACTTCACAGTATAGTCTTCTGGTTAACCTATTCTAAAGCACATACCAAGAATCTAACGATTCGTGATAGGTGTTGTATCTCAGGTACGCTTTTATTGTACCTGTTCATGTGGCAACTTGGATGCCATGACCACACGTCCACTATCACCGGCATAAGCGGTATTAGATTCGTATACTGGTAATTGGTGAGCTGTTTCGCTGTGACAACTCGTACATTGGAGATTGGTGAGCTGTATCGTCGTCAGATGTAAATGACGGCATTTAACACAAGACTAGTCTGTAAGGCCCGACGTCGACCCAGCATCAACTTCCCACAAATGCCAACATATATCAAAGACCAAAAGGTCTGTACAGGGGGCGGGCCTCGGGGACGAAACGTCCACCAGCAGAATCTCGCCATATACAGTAGAAAATTACAACACATATAAGGGAAGTGGGAAGAGGTGCCGACATACTGACTGCGTCACATGACTTCACAGAATAGTCTTTTTGTTATCCTATTCTAAAGCACATACCAAGAATTTAACAATTCGCGTTTGGTGAATGAGAAGGAACGGGATTTGAATGGATCGGTTTTGAAAGCGCCTGCATATAGTCATATTCATAAGAGAACAGATACAGGTCAGCCAACAGGGGTGCACAATTAGTCCCCATTGGAATACCTATATGCTGCTGATATATTGTGTTGCCAAATTTCACATAGATATTTTTAATGAGAAATTCAAGCAACTTTATAAACGAGGAAACATCCCATGAATGATATCTCTTGTATGTAGTAGAGCTAAAGAATGCTTTATGGCTTCCGACATTAATATATCTGCGATCAGTTTTCTTGAACACAGATACTATTAATGAACTTAGACGGTCAACGAGGTCCCGATGAGGGATTATAGTATAGAGAGTCGAGAAATCCAATGTGGAGATTTAAATGTGACCTTTAGCATCAAGTTCTTCCGTAAGACATATTGAGTTTTTCAATATCCACATACATTCAACGCCAGAGTTCTTAGAAATAGTGGCGCAATACCTTTCCCAAAATGCTTTTGCCTCCTGCAGGGCCCTTGTCAATAGGGTTGAAAGAAGCTTGGTGGTGCAGCTTCTAGAACCAACTATGAATCTAGCTTTGTATGGTGATTTATGCATTTTGGGAGTCCAGTTTACTTTAGGTATGTCGTTATGATTGGTTGGAAGACAATTACCTCTTTCCCTGAGAAACGCAAATGCAGTTTGGGAGTAAGTAGACGTATTTGATGGTGATGATATGTCTACACTCAATTCTTTAACCAGCACCTGGTAATAGTAATATTTACATATGAATATTATATTATTTGGAGATTTGTCTGCTGGGACTATGACGAATTTACTCTGGATATTTGCTAGAACTTCTTGCGAAAGGCCTGGTCGATCGTAGTCATTTGAAATTTCACACTATCTCAAGCTTTCGTCGAAAGCGTAAAGAATTTCGTCTGATTGATGGTACGTAGATAAGCAGACCCATTCTGATCAAAGACTTCATCGAATATGTTGTATGACAAGGGAATCATCTTGTCCGTTGGTACGATGCGTAATCAGAGGTTGGTGAGTATGGACACCACTAGAAATGCTCAGGGTTTTATCCTAATGCACTTGGTCAGATGTTGGCTTCATACTAGCTCCGATTGGCTGATTCGAAACTTGTTTACTTCGTTCTACCCTCTCATTGGTTGTTTGAGCCTGTTGCGCTGATAACCGAAACAATGGTAAAAAACAGCTGTCCGGTAAATTACAAGCGTCTAGTCCGTCATTCATAATTCAGCCGTCGTCCATTAAAGAATATCCGCGTCCATAATCCAAAGACCTATTCCATATTCCATATAACAGTATTAGCATCAAATTCAAAAAGACAATCATAGTATACATAAACATAGGCTAGTTTCCTGCAAGAGAGAAACGGTCAACAATTTGCAATGATGCCGACAAGACATCACGATGTTCCAAAAATATAAAATCCGTATCGCTAATCAGTATTCTTAATCCATAATAATCGTTGTAAAGTCGTCATCTAGAGAATGATGTATCTCAGTCACGCTTTGATTGTGACTGTTCACATGAGCACCATTGATGTACATGGGTTCATACGGCCCCTAGCCCCGGGTTAAGCGGAATCAGACACAAGTTACGAAACGTAACACCATAGATCTTGCACGCTACGCTCGTATTTTGCTATCAGCATGCGATATGTATCGCCAAATTTGAGTGGAGGCGCTTGGTGGAATAGCCCTGGACTAATCATACCCAGACTTGGGGGGACAATATTTCCACTGTTCGCCATCGTATATAAAAAGCCTTTGTTATCGATTATGCAATAGTATTGATCTGCTTTTGCTACCATACCGCTACCGGCAGTAGGGCCCACGGTGTTCGTCTCACTATTACGACTTTCGTGTACAACTTTATTGAATGCAACATATAACAAAATGAATGTTCTGCTCCTTAAATAATCGTTGCTCTGCTGTCAAACATGTCAAGTGTCGCGCTTGAAGATATTTTTTTAACTTGACGTGCGACGCACCACGTTCGAGTCTCCGTTGCGGTCTGTCAATAGATTAACTCAGAAAAACGCGACGCGCGAAGGAGGTTTGCATCGCGCGTCGTCATTCGACGCGTGACGTGGCTCGAATGGAACACCATATATATCATAAATCCGATACAATTCTCTGCTCTATACATCTCAGTTCTGTTCCTCAAAAACAGTGGAAATGCTACTATTTTCCCGCTACATATGCCTACTACGCGTCGTGTCGGTTCTGCTGGACAGGTTTTTGTGAACAAGACAGCTGCTTATATGATTTGAAAGTGTAGATGAATTGAAAATTTCGTGAGAATCTCACCCACAATGCTGGAGCTCGAAGTCTGGGAATATTCGTATGTGCATACTGTATCGGATCGAAGCTTCAAAATCTCGAGTTTTTTGTCTTATACCAGAGTACACAGTCAAACCTACAAGTTGGGGAAATAAGCTGTTATGAAAATTAGTGCATTGTAGTTAAAAAACATGACTTTTTAAAGCTCAAGCCATTCGTGGTGCAGTAGGTAAGGTTCAACTTCGCGCTCCAGGTTACACAGTGGTGTATAAGGATTACTCACGCTCAAGGCGAAGACTGTGTATTGAGGTCCACGGCCAAAGAAGCGGAACTAATTGGCTCATCAAGCATAACATCCTCGAATAGCCATGGAACTGTGAATATTTGAAAATTTTAGTACAATGTATGTTACCGAATGTGTAAATGAAGTTTGAACAGGACGTTTAAGGCACAATCTTGATAGCAATGTAGGCCTATAACTTACTTTGCCCGTCAAATAATTATAATTAAGGCCACAACACCGTAGTGTTTGACATCTACTCAAGCGGTCACAGCATTGTCTCAGCGGGGTTCTTATCCAGCTGCGAACAGGGGATTAGCGTGGCTCAAGCGGTTGAACACAGTGCTGATTGGTTTTTGGTCGATTTCTCCGTTTAGTTTTTCGCCAAAAAGTGTTTTTCCCGTTCTAATTTCTCTCTTGTTATTTGATGTACAAACATGAACTTGGACACAATATTCCAATCATGTAGATCTTCAAAAGGTTGCCTCAACTTTTGTAAGTTCGGCCCTGTTCATGAATCAATTATGATTTAGTGGAGAGGGGTGGAGTTTTTGTAGATTTTTCAATCTTTCAACTTTGCACGACGATAAAATAACTTCTAGGCCCTAACTAAATAAACTGAGGCAACCTATCTTTATTCAAATGGTAAAGTTCATTATTCCAAAAAATCAAGTTTGTTTGATGAAAGCTGAGAGAGTTATTAGCGCGTGATTTTGTGGACCGGACTATACTTTTCTAAATGACATCATTTATCTTTAAATAAATCGATTCTTGTAATAAATTCAAGAAAGTTATTTATTTATCTAAATTCCATGAATCAAGGGCTTTCAGGAAATGTATAGTTTGTATGGATACCAAAAAGCACTGCCCCGTGATTAAGCAAAATTGTGATACGTCCACGTACGCAACTGGGACCCGATACAGTAACCTTAAGTATTTCGACAGATGATACAGAGCTCACATTTGGAGCTAGTCCATGTGCGATGAGTTTGATGTTAGATGGATTTATTCAAATCCTTCTTGGATCATTCATTTTAAATGGTTGTAGTGAAAATGTATCTGCAAATAATAAAACTAGAGGCCACGGCCACACTTGATCCCATCGGCCTAGTGTGAACTTGCCGTCCCTTTCACATGAGCAATATAAATCTCCAGTATAAGACAGATGAAGGGCATTCAATAAGGGGAAACAGAAGTAGTTGAGGGAAAAACAGTGATGTTTATTTGTATGAAAAGTTGGCTAGAAACAACTAGATATAAAAGGGGCGGGCACCCACCAACCACCCGCTCTGATAAGAGGAGCATTAAAGTGACTCTGAATTATGTGTAAGGAAATGTTCACATGTATTGTTGGTTAATGTGAAATGTTAAAGGCATAGTACGACAGTACGACAGGTCCAGGTGTATCATACAGATGATGGAATTGTTGCAAAACTTTAGTATTGGGTGCATGGATGTGATACTGAGGTAGAGAGGTACTCTGGATTGTTGGAACTCAGTTAGTCCATGTCCGTTTTCTTTTCTCAGGAGTTACAGATGATCTACAGTTTTGTTGATGTTGACCCACACAGGTTTGTGATAACTGTAGTAAGTCTCAAGTGTTCCAGCAGAATGTATAGGTTGGTTGCAGTAGATGTGGTCAATGGTTGTGTTGTAGCCTTGTGCTTTACCACCCAACATTGCTGTATACCAAATTTGAAGTCTCTAGCTGCAACGGTTCGGCTTTTAGAACGTTCACGTCGTCATGTGGATATTTTTCGTTGCCCTGGAAATCACAAAAATCAACAAAATGCCCCTAATTTCAATAGGCTTGTGCTTTGCCATGCAACAATGCTGTATACCAAATTTGAAGTCTCCAGCTGCAACGGTTCGGCTTTTAGAGCGGTCACGTCGTTCATCCAGCCAGACAGCCAGCCAGCCAGCCAGCCGGACAGCATGACGACATGATCCCATCCGGCATATATGCTGATGGGATAAAAAAAACGACAACTTAAGGCGTATACGGTGGGAAGAGGCGCACAGGCTTGTGCGCACTACAGGTTGCGCATACACCTCAATTTATTTTACGGTTGCGCAGCTTCGGGTCGTCCTGGCAGGATTGACTTCCGGTAAACATCTCCCTTTCCTGCACTTCTTCAGGCAAGTCTGAGCTTGTCATAGCAAAAACAAAATGGCGGTCTTGAACGACCGGCTGGGAAACAAGTATAGTGATAGCATAGTACCCTGTAGTGTTATAATACGGTATACATTAATATACTTCATTGTATTATTATACTACGGTATATAACTATAATTTATGCCATGGTATAGCAAAGCCAGTTCGACTGTCTCGGCACTTTCCAGTTAATTCGTCACACCATGGACTTTATGGACTTTATTATGAGCTCTACTGGTCGGTACTGGTGCCCGTTTGTACGGTACCTTGGTAGGACAGAGGAGGTCATCGATTTCGTGACGAGTCTTCCACCCGTTTGACCTAAGACAACATATAGTGGAATGCATGGATCTGGTGCCAGGAAACACAAGATTGAATTCACAACCGATCATGACGAACCACCCAGGGCGGCGTTACCGGAACGGGATGCCGTGAGAGCTATTTTTCAACGTCTATCGGTCGCTGTTTTCACCGCTATCGTGTGCTGGACCTTCATATTTTTTATACCCCAAAAGCAAAGTTCTCCTGGATGGCATCACACCGACCTATTTAGGGGACCATTGACAGTGTGTTCCATTCATCGCCAATCATGTCATACGATCCGTCCTTTCCCTCACATCCGAGGTGAGGCTTCACGTCTATGAGGATAAAGTCACCATCTGTTATTACCCCTCATCTAGGGAACTGAAACTTTATCACAAATACTCTTGGGTGAAGCTCTACCAGAAAGTATAAATAAAATCTAAGATGACCGATTTTTTTTATTTAAAAAAGACATGTTTTTTGTGAATCTTTTGGTCATATTTTTTAGAGTTTTCATTTATGTAATTTCTGGGCAAAAACTGAATGATAAATTCTTCAATAATAATCCGAAGTGAAATAGTTTTTGTAAAAATAGGAATTTCGAACAAAAATGACGAAAACATCACTTTTCGGGTACCCCACATGGCCGCCACTGAATTTACTTAGCTCTGGAAAGTCCAAATAGGCCTTGAAATGACCCCAGTATGATACAAGTCATCGAGTGTCAGCTCTGAATCATTTGTCGTTCCGGAGATAGGCTAAAACGTTTAGGGTGGAGCTTAGGGTGGAGCAGGCCATCTACGTGGACCGTTCTTCCCATGATTGATGCGTTACAATGACGCACCACTGGCTTCACCTTACACTCTGACCTATAGACGGCTTTCGAAAAAGCGGTGCTTGTTGTGGGCCAGCTCCTTACAGAGGACGTGTGGTGAACCGTCAAAATGGCCTGATTTCGTGCCGTGGACGACGCGATGGCTGAACCCAATGAACAAATGATTGAGCGGTTATGACTCATCTATGAAACGGTGGACGGCGACCAAAGGCGTCATTCAAAATGAACATCTGCGATAAGGTGTGAGATACGCGATATTTCGGATGTACAACGAGACCAGGTCTTCCGTCGTCGAAAGCTTTCATCGGACGTTCAAATGACACATGCGCAACTATTTGTCCTCCCCCAGCTATTCACGGGTTAATACCGGGCCTATCACCGAACTATTCAGAGAGCGCAAATCGACATCACCGAACGCAACGAAGCCTTAGTCCGTCATGTCTTGTACTCCATTCAACCAGGACCACGACCGAATGATGTATTCATGATCGGAAACCCTGTATCAGTTAATTCAAGGCCAAGTCCGAGAAGAGTTACCTCCAAAGTGGAGCGATGAACAAATATTGGATCAGCTATTCACGGGTTAATACCGGGCCTATCACCGGACAATTCAGAGAGCGCAAATCGACATCACCGATCGCAACGAAGCCTTAGTCCGTCATGTCTTGTACTCCATTCAACCAGGACCACGACCGAATGATGTATTCATGATCGGGAACCCTGTATCAGTTAATTCAAGGCCAAGTCCGAGAAGAGTTACCTCCAAAGTGGAGCGATGAGCAAATATTGTATCAAATGTCGCTTACCCCGCCAACCGCGACTGGATGAACTAGACCTTCAACTGGAGCCATTGCAAGGGACGTTTTACAACGTGGAGTTACATCCTGTGGTGAAGACGGCATAACACTACTACATAGATCAAGAAAATAGAACGAGGGCGGGGCAAGCGTTGTACCTCGTGAAATGGCAAGACTGGTTCTGTTCGTTCAATTCCTGTGTGCCAGCCAACCAGTTTAAAACGTTATAAAGCCAGGAAGCACATCCATCAGCGACTGCCTCCGCATACAGCGTTTCTCAAAACGCGCAAAGCACAAGTGGGCTTAGTGGTGACTCTTCTAACCCTTCTGGGCGTCTTGTATGGGGAGTGTTCTACGACTTTGCTTACCTCATTTCCTAACTCAACCCACCGAGTTCACGAGAACCGGCCGTGAGTACGAATTCGTCGAGTCTACATTTCACATCCACAGAGACCACCACACCGCCACCAAGGATAAGGGTACATCGAGTCCCACACCAAGTGTTGTAGTGACCCCCATGCCTGAACACCAAACGTATACAACAACCCACAGTGATTCCCAGGTTCAACAAATACACCAGTACTCCGACGAGACCTGCCGCGTCTCACTCGTACTAAATACAACACAGTCAGCTAGTACGTCAGCGGATCAAACGCCCAACCTCGGGTTCAGGCAAGACGTATTTCGCCCAGAAGCTGGTTCAACACGCCGACAGTATGATCCGCCCAACCGTCGCCCGTGAATGACGGGACTACCCAACCATGCCAACCCGGACAAATTGATTGCCGCCGATGATCTCTTGGCGGAAATCGACGGTTGATCCAGCTCTCACCAAATGCAATAATCATCGGCGGCTCGGCGTCATCTACCATTGTGCAGAATTTGTTCCGTGAAACAAAGGGCATCAGCACATCAGGCTTAACGCGCACTATTTAAAACACACAACACTAAACTGTGCCCCGGTCGCACCCAGTTTGCGTTGGAACCCTTCGAATAGCACTGGTTAATAGCACTATGGCATCAGCACATCAGGCCTAACGAGCACTATTTAAAATCCGACACAACACTAAACTGTACCCCGGTCGCACCCAGTTTGCGTTGGAACCCTTCGAATAGCACTGGTTAATAGCACTATATCATCAGCACATCAGGCCTAACGCGCACTATTTAAAATCCGACACAACACTAACCTGTACCCCGGTCGCACCCAGTTTGCGTTGAAACCCTTCGAATAGCACTGGTTAATAGCACTATATTAGCAACGCGGTGAACGCCATATAATCTCATTCACTGGATTTGAAGGAAACTACTGATAGCGCAGCCGGAATATCATATCTGCACCTATATATTCACCAGAATGATCAGAGTTTCTCTCAAGTCAACTCTAGGACAAGCGAGACGATTACAACTTTGACATTGTTAACTGATCATTTCTGGACAATAACATTCCAGAAGGACCTTAATAAGGCGTATACATATCTCGCATGGTAGCATGTGCCAGATCATGTGCAGACTGTGACGATTTTATCAACAACATAGAAGACTATCGCTTAAACTTGTCAAACACGACTATACCATCAAACGCTTCCTTTCAAATTTTCTCAAATTATGTGATAAATATCGTAAACATACGACAAAATTCATCGTAGAGTGTAAAGATCTCTGACACTAGGTTTGTAACTTGTGTCTAATTCTGCTTAACCCGGGGATCGGGGTCGTTGGAATATCATGTGTTTCACGTCTGCATGGTGTTCAAGTAAACAATCACAATGAAACAGTGACTGAGATACATTCTCTGGAGAACGACTGGAAAATTCAATTGAATGAAGAATAATGGTCACGGATTAGATTTTATATAAAGAACATCATCGTGTCTCGCTGACATCATTGAAAACGGTTGACGGCTTCTGTCTTGTAGGAAACCATCTTCTTTTATTTTTATTTCATACACATTTGGAATTTGGTTTTCGAAATAGGTCTTTCGATTATGGACGACGGCAAAAAATTGAATTTCGGTTCTGACGCTTGACATTTGAAGATGCGACAACCCTACAGGTATATGCTCTTCGCCCTACAAAAAACACCTCCTACCATCCCCGACTGCGAGCCCGGATCTTTTCTGTGGAAACCCAAACTCGTGTACGTGCAAAAAGGATAAAAACGGCTTATTATGTAAACAAACATACAATCGTTCCCCAGCTGGGGTTTATGTAATGTAATGATATGGGATAATAAAAAAAAACACCATCCTTGTTGATTTTGTTTTTTTCTATGTATTGATAGCAGGACACCCAGTATGCACAAAATGTGGGTTCCAGTGTTGATTATGCATGATATCCGCTCGAGTACGGAATCACGCACCGACGCTCTGAGTAATGAAGACTGCCCCCGTCTGAGTTAGTCCGCTCAGAAGTAGGGTTGGCATTAGACATCGCTCTAAACCCTGGTGCGAAAAAGATCTTACAGAAAGGCGGCTTTCTCGCTGCCATCTTATCTCAGTTAGGCCGCTTCCATGCTAGGACCCCTACTCGGTGGGCCCTTGGGTCGACAATGAACCATACGGAGAAAACGATCCTGATCGAACCACGCCTTCTTCGAAGCCTCCAGCCACCGTACCCCATGCTCCCACCGTCAGCAAGTTTAACACACTCGAGATGCGTCAGATGCAACGGTCACAGAGAAATAGCAAGATACAAGCGTCTAGTCCATCATACAATATTCAGCCAGCGTCCATAGTTCAAAAACCTAATTCATATAATTGAATTAGCACCAAATTAAAAAAATTAAATGATATTACACATAAAACTAGGCTACTTTCCTGCAAGAGAGAAGCGGTCAACAGTTTTCAATGTTGAGACACCATGATGTTCCAAGAATGTCAAATCAGTATCGCTGATCAGTATTCTTAATCCTTAACATTTTCGTTGTACAGTCGTTATCTAGAGTATAATGTATCTCAGTGACGTGTTGTGACTGTTCATATGAACACTATGAGGATCTTCAAATACATGGGCTCATACGGCGCCTAGTCCCGGGTTAAGCGGAATTAGACACAAGTTACGAAACGTAACGCCAGGGTCTTGCACGCTACGCTGGTATTTTGCTATCAGCATGCGATATGTATCGCCAAATTTGAGAAACTTTGAGTGGAGGCGCTTGATGATATAGCCCTGTTTTATAAGCTTTTGCAATAATGTTTCGTGACGTTGATTAAAATTGTCACATTTAACACAGGATCTAACAAATGCTACTAGCCGAAATATGTATACGCCATATGCAGGTCCCTCTGGTATATTACTGTCTAGATAGGGATAGTTTACCATGTAGAAATTGTAATCCTTTCTTTTATCGTAAAATAAGAGAGAAGACCCGCCTCATTCTTATAGAGCTATTTAATTGAATAAGATTTGCCGTTAGGGTCATCTGTAATTTCCTTTAAATCAAATGAAGGAAGATATATATCCTTCACTGAGTCATTTATATAGCGATTATCCACAGCAAGGAGATCGTTTATATAGCGTTTGGTGAATGAGAAGGAAGGGACTTTGATATTGTTTGTTTTTGAAAGCGTCTGCATATTGTCGCATTCATAAGAGAACAGATATAGGCCAGCACAATTAGTACCCACAATTAGTACCCACTGAAACTATATGCTGTTGATATATTGTATTGCCACATTTCACATGGATATTATTAATGAGAAATCCAATCAACTCTATAAACAAAGAAATAAAGGATACAATCAAGCGACCCGGAGGTATATGACGTTCATGGAAAAATACAAGACCACATGTACCTTGGCACCACAAACACCGACTACCTCGCCGATATCGCTATCACCACCAGCTCCATAGTGGGTCGAAGACGAAGTCTTAAAGAGTGTACCCGCCTCATTCAAGAATAAGGCCGGTTTGGTGTTGCAGCGGGTGAATCCTAACAATCCTAACCAATGATAATGGTGAACTACTCGTACGGTACCCGGCACCCACATGACACAACTAGTGAATGGCATGAAGCGTCAACGCAGGTCACAGTCAGATCAAGGATGGGATGTGTTTGTCCCATGACAGAAAGTATACGTGCCACAAGAACACAATATACAACGCTGAACCTGGATTCAGCAGGAGATACAACAGTTACCGGTACCACCACCCCGCAAGTCACAACGGCAGACCCGGCCACCACGGACCGGGGTATCCGAGTGAGAAGTCACGCACAGCTTCAACTACATCCTCTACCTACCCGTCCGGGCAGCGATATTCTTTCCATCATCATCGATATAAGCGACGACGCGGTCAACCGATCGCATTCGAGCGTGGAAAAGTAGTGCTTACACTACGGCATTTCGGCTAGATCCGAGCACCCTATTTCGCATAATGAAGGTTGTTTACCTGTGCAATACGTTAAGCTCGTGGATTCTAACACCAAGCAAGACGTGGCATGCCTGTCTTCAACAAGGGCAACAAGGACATTGACTTTGCAATGTGTTTGGCAGCGTCATCAAAACTTTCCTCTCGCTGGTGAAGCGTGGCTGCAAAGTCGTTCGAGGGGGTCTGCAAGCCATGGGGGAAGCATTCTGTGGTGTACCGTCAGACGCCGAGCAAAGCAATCAGGACGCGTCTTGGTCGGCAAAGTCCAACGCATCATCCGGTCAGGCCATAAAAGAACTCGACAGGTGATCAAGTGACGAAGCACATGTAGACCGCAGACATCTTTGAGTAACATGACTTTCATTCACGCAGAGTCGGGCCCTTGTACAACCAGTGAATTTGATTCGTGGGCTGTACCTTCAACCCAGACCAATGCCGTAGGGGGGGCAATGGGTAGAACATCTGCTTCTCTTCAGCATCTCATCCACAGGCCCAATCGAATTTACCGTCATCAAAGCTGATCAGACGTACCTAGATTTAGCGCACACGTACTTGTGCGTGAAAGCCAATATGACGTCACTTAAGATCACCAATAAAGATGGGTAGTTCCTCAAAGAAGAAGAATTTCTGTCTTCGTTCTTTGTTTCAGCGGGTGGATATTTCACACAAAGACAAACTGGTGATAATAGTATGTTATCACTATCGTTGTGTCACCTCAACTACCGCCCCACAGGTTCAGACTTGTTCCCTGGAAGGTCACCATTTTTGTTTTCGTTAAGACAAGTTCAATCTTGCTCTGACCGCTTGAAACCTGTTCAGACTTGTTAACCGGACGATCCGTACTGGAAATCACGTGATCTGAAGTGACGTCATCACGAAAAGTCATATGACTGGAAACTGCGCACCATAAAGAATAAATCGAGACGTATACGCATGTGCAACCGGAAGTGCGCGAATCATTCAATAGAAATGTAGAATCATCTCATAATAGAAATGCGGAACCCCAAATAAATATCTCGGACCGAGGTATGTTTAAAAAAATAATAAAAATCCCATATCCATTCTATGATTCCGTCCTACCCAGGCATGGTACGCACACTTCCCCAGAGCATTCAAAGGGGTTTCATGTTGAGACGGTCTCCCATATGTTTGGTTTGCCGCGAAAGAGAAAATACCGAATGACGTCTCGAGCAATTTGCACGAGTACATAGTGATACAAATGAGATGGTATTTCCGTGATATACCATCTTCGTTTAGGCCAACCTAGAATGGTAGTCGTACTTTGGAGTTTTGTCGACTGGAACTATGTTATTTTCACCCGAGTGAAAACCTTCTCCCCCGGGTGAAAACGTTTTCACCTGGGTGAGAAGGTTGTCACCCGGGTGAGAAGGTTTCCACTCAGGCGAAAACGTTTCCACCCGGGTAAAAAACTTCTCACCCGGGTGAAAACCTTCGCACCTGGGTGGAAACGTTTTCACCTGGGTGGAAACCTTCTCACCCGGGTGAAAACGTTTTCACCTGGGTGAGAAGGTTTTCACCCGGGTGAGAAGGTTTCCACCCAGGTGAAAACGTTTCCACCCTGGTGAAAATCTTCTCACCCAGGTGAAAACCTTCTCATCCGGGTGAAAACCTTCTCACCTGAGTGGAAACGTTTTCATCCGTGTGGAATTTCACCTTCTCGCCTGGGTGAAAACGTTTTCACCTGGGTGAGAAGGTTTCCACGGTCACCTGGGTGAGAAGGTTTCCACCCGGGTGAGAAGGTTTCCACCCAGGTGAAAACTAAAGAAATAAACCTAAAACAAAAAATGAAACCTAACGCAAAAAAATGAAACCTAGAAGAAACAAAAATTAGCATGTTGTCGTCTATGGGCCACCGTAGAAATTAGAGAGTGTCGCAGTATTTGTTTTGGTATGGGCAGAGCCAATGTGTTTTTTAAAATAGTGAACTGGATTGGTTCCGTATAGAACCACAAAGAATCCAGATGTTTCAGTGTATGAGGACAGTATTTTCTTAATTGGTTCATTGAAATATAGAAAACTTTGACACACAAATACAACGAAATTGACATTTATATAAAAAAACATTGTCATCACAGAACCATTGTCTACACTCATGCTCCTGTTCACGGCTAGGTTCTCGGTCACTCGCGGTGGAACAGCTGACATAGCACGCAAATCGATCGGTCACCTGTTGAGTGCATCAGCCCAGGCCATAGCCGGGTCTTTAGGCAGATCAACTGTGTGGTGAAGGTTCAGCCTGCTTTCGAATTCATGTCACTGTGTTATATATAACATAAAAATAAACATATAACGGGTCGACAGTGACTGTATTATGGAACTACCATGCACGTGTTAATTCGTGCACATGATGTGAATATTTTAGACCACGAGAGTTATATATCGAGAAGGCTGAGAATGGTGTGAGTATTAGACAGGTAAGAGATCTTATAAATGACCTTGTACATGCATAATGTGTGAACCGTAGATACGAATTCATGTAGAACTCGGGCACAACAGTAACGTACAAACTATTTACTATCTTCATGTTATATCCTGAAATCGTCGGAGAGCGCTTTATTTAATCAACCATAGCTCGGGCCCAACAGTAAATAGCGAACTATTTGCTATATCCATGGAGTCAGGTAGGCCTACATATTATATACAAACCGCTACACTTAATAGAGCATAACAACAAAGCTGAATATATAATCCCACAGGCAGTATATTGTAGGTCCCAGCACACAAGAAGGCTACCCCATATATTCACATTACCAATGCATGATAGACCCACAGGATATCATCAGTCATAGCGAGGTACGGACAATCCCTCCCCGCTCCCCGGTGGACAGTAGGCCTAACTTGTACTCACGGAGGTATCTCCACCAGGAAATTCCACCCCCCACTATTAAAATGTTCATTTTTTAAAATATCATTTTAGGTTAGGGTTTGGTTGGGTTAGGTTAAGGATTACGCGGTGGGGTTAGGTAACGGTTAGCATTAGGTTAGGTTATGTTAGGGTTAAGTTAGGTTAGTTTATATATTCCCTTTTCTGATGGTATTTGAACGTTTTTACAGTGGAGGGAAATTGTAGGGGGAGGGGAAGCGGGGAATAGCACCCCATACATGTACCCCCTATATCACTCGTCTGGTACCCTGGCATATTGACATAAAATGGTTCTCAGAGAGACGGATGTTCTCGCCCAGGTGAAAAGGTTTTCACCCAGACCGAGGTACGCTCAAACCCAAGGATTAACCCTATCTGGCCTGGGTTTTTAAGACGTATCCTGACCTTCGCCCCCCCCCCCCTAATTATTTTTTTACCCCTCGAGCTAGGGGACTGAAACTTACCACACTATACCCTTGGATCAAGATCTACCAGAAAATGTAAAGATGGCCGCTTTGATGACGTCACAGTGACGTCATTTTCAAAAACGGCATTTTTTGGTCGATTTTTGGGTCGGCTTTTCCGAATTGTTTATTTATGCAATTCCTCCGCAAAAACTGCATGATAAATTAGTAAATATTAATGTGATGGGAAATAAAACAATTTTTGCCCACTTCTCATCGCGGAAAAGCAGAAATTTTGAAGAAATATGACAAAAACAGCACTTTTCTGGTACCCCACGTGGCCGCCATCTTGAATTTACCCAAGATTCTCTGCTCGCGGCGGGGGGGGGGGGTATGTAAATAGGCTAAAAATAACCCCAATTTGATAAACTATAAAGTCGAGGAGTTACAGCTCTCCTTTTTTTGTCGTTCCGGAGATAGCGCAGAAAGTTGGTGGTGGGGGGGGGCCATTTCGCCCCCTCCTCCCTCCACGGCCAGGTTACGGTTTTCAACAAGACAGAGCCGCTCACACTCAGATGGGAAGGTTTTCACCCAGACAGAGACGCTCACACCCAGTTGGGAAGGTTTTCACCCAGACAGAGACGTTCATATCCAGGTGGGAAGGTTTTCACCCAGACAGAGACGCTCACACCCAAATGGAAACGTTTTCATCCATACAGAGACGCTCACACCCTGGTGGAAAGGTTTTCTCTCAGACAAAGACGCCCACACCCAGGTGGGAAGGTTTCCACCCGGACAGAGATGCTCACACCCTCGTGGAAAGGATTTCACCCAGACAGAGACGCTCACACTCAATTGGGAAGGCTTTCACAAGAACAAGTACGCTCACACACAGGTGGAAGGTTTTCATCCTGACAGATACGCTCACACCAAGGTGGGAAGGTTTTCATACAGGCAGAGGCCCTCACACCCAGGTGAGAAGGCTTTCACCCGGACAGAGACGCTCACACCCAGGTAGAAAGGTTTTCATCCTGACAGACGCACACACCCAGGTGGGAAGGTTTTCATACAGACAGAGGCGCTCACACACAGGTGGGAAGGCTCTCACCCGGACAGAGACGCTCATACACAGGTGGAAGGTTTTCATCCTGACAGAGACGCTCACACCCATGTGGGAAGGTTTTCATACAGGCAGAGGCGCTAAAACCCAGGTGGGACGGTTTTCACACAGGCAGAGGCGCTCACACCCAGGTGGGAAGGCTTTCACCCGGACAGAGCCGCTCACACACAGGTGGAAGGTTTTCATCCTGAGAGAGACGCTCACATCCAGGTGGGAAGGTTTTCATACAGACAGAGGCGCTCACACCCAGGTGGGAACGTTTTCATACAGGCAGAGGCGCTCACACTCCGGTGAAAAGGCTTCCACCAGGACAGGGACGCTCACACACAGGTGGGAAGGTTTTCATACAGGCAGAGGCGCTCACACTCAATTGGGAAGGCTTTCACCAGAACAGGTACGCTCACACACAGGTGGAAGGTTTTCATCCTGACAGAGACGCTCACACCAAGGTGGGAAGGTTTTCATACAGCCAGAGGCCCTCACACCCAGCTGAGAAGGCTTTCACCCGGACACAGACGCTCACACCCAGGAGAAAGGTTTTCACACAAACAGAGACGTTCTCGCCCAGGTGGAAAGGTTTATAGAGACAGTGATTTTCACACCCAGATGGGAAGGTTTTCTCCCAGGCAGAGGCGCTCACACCCAGGTGAAGAGGTTTTCATAGAGGCAGAGGCGCTCACACCCAGATGGAAAGGTTTTCATACAGGCAGAGGCGCTCACACTCAATTGGGAAGCCTTTCACAAGAACAGGTACGCTCACACACAGGTGGAAGGTTTTCATCCTGACAGATACGCTCACACCAAGGTGGGAAGGTTTTCATACAGGCAGAGGCCCTCACGCCCAGGCGAGAAGGCTTTCACCCGGACAGAGACGCTCACACCCAGGTAGAAAGGTTTTCATCCTGACAGACGCACACACCCAGGTGGGAAGGTTTTCATACAGACAGAGGCGCTCACACACAGGTGGGAAGGCTCTCACCCGGACAGAGACGCTCACACACAGGTGGAAGGTTTTCATCCTGACAGAGACGCTCACACCCATGTGCGAAGATTTTCATACAGGCAGAGGCGCTAAAACCCAGGTGGGACGGTTTTCACACAGGCAGAGGCGCTCACACCCAGGTGGGAAGGCTTTCACCCGGACAGAGCCGCTCACACACAGGTGGAAGGTTTTCATCCTGAGAGAGACGCTCACACCCAGGTGGGAAGGTTTTCATACAGGCAGAGGCGCTCACACCCAGGTGGGAACGTTTTCATACAGACAGAGGCGCTCACATCCAGGTGGGAACGTTTTCATACAGGCAGAGGCGCTCACACTCAGGTGAGAAGGCTTCCACCAGGACAGGGACGCTCACACACAGGTGGGAAGGTTTTCATACAGGCAGAGGCGCTCACACTCAATTGGGAAGGCTTTCACCAGAACAGGTACGCTCACACACAGGTGGAAGGTTTTCATCCTGACAGAGACGCTCACACCAAGGTGGGAAGGTTTTCATACAGGCAGAGGCCCTCACACCCAGCTGAGAAGGCTTTCACCCGGACACAGACGCTCACACCCAGGAGAAAGGTTTTCACACAAACAGAGACGTTCTCGCCCAGGTGGAAAGGTTTATAGAGACAGTGATTTTCACACCCAGATGGGAAGGTTTTCTCCCAGGCAGAGGCGCTCACACCCAGGTGAAGAGGTTTTCATAGAGGCAGAGGCGCTCACACCCAGGTGGAAAGGTTTTCATACAGGCAGAGGCGCTAACACTCAATTGGGAAGGCTTTCACAAGAACAGGTACGCTCACACACAGGTGGAAGGTTTTCATCCTGACAGATACGCTCACACCAAGGTGGGAAGGTTTTCATACAGGCAGAGGCCCTCACACCCAGACGAGAAGGCTTTCACCCGTACAGAGACGCTCACACCCAGGTAGAAAGGTGTTCATCCTGACAGACGCACACACCCAGGTGGGAAGGTTTTCATACAGACAGAGGCGCTCACACACAGGTGGGAAGGCTCTCACCCGGACAGAGACGCTCACACACAGGTGGAAGGTTTTCATCCTGACAGAGACGCTCACACCCACGTGGGAAGGTTTTCATACAGGCAGAGGCGCTAAAACCCAGGTGGGACGGTTTTCACACAGGCAGAGGCGCTCACACCCAGGTGGGAAGGCTTTCACCCGGACAGAGTCGCTCACACACAGGTGGAAGGTTTTCATCCTGAGAGAGACGCTCACACCCAGGTGGGAAGGTTTTCAGACAGGCAGAGGCGCTCACAACCAGATGGGAAGGCTTTCACCCAGACAAAGACGCTCACACTCAGGTGGAAAGGTTCCATCCGGTCAGAGACGCTCACACCCACGTGGGAAGGTTTTCATACAGGCAGAGGCGCTCACACCCAGGTAGGAACGTTTTCATACAGCCAGAGGCGCTCACACCCAGGTGGGAACGTTTTCATACAGGCACAGGCGCTCACACTCAGGTGAGAAGGCTTCCACCAGGACAGGGACGCTCACACACAGGTGGGAAGGTTTTCATACAGGCAGAGGCGCTCACACTCAATTGGGAAGGCTTTCACCAGAACAGGTACGCTCACACACAGGTGGAAGGTTTTCATCCGGACAGAGACGCTCACACCAAGGTGGGAAGGTTTTCATACAGGCAGAGGCCCTCACACTCAGCTGAGAAGGCTTTCACCCGGACACAGACGCTCACAGCCAGGTAAAAAGGTTTTCATCCTGACAGACGCTCACACCCAGGTGGGAAGGTTTTCATACAGACAGAGGCGCTCAAACACAGGTGGGAAGGCTTTCACCCGGACAGAGACGCTCACACACAGGTGGAAAGTTTTCATCCTGACAGAGATGCTCACACCCAGGTGGGAAGGTTTTCATATAGGCAGAGGCGCTAAAACCCAGGTGGGACGGTTTACACACAGGCAGAGGCGCTCACACCCAGGTGGGAAGGCTTTCACCCGACAGAGACGCCCACACCCTGGTGGAAAGGTTTTCACTCAGACAAAGACGCTCACACCCAGGTGGGAAGGTTTTCACCCAGACAGAGACGCTCACACCCAGGTGGGAAGGTTTTCATCCAGGCAGAAACGCTCACGACCAGGTGGTTTGCACCCAGGAGAAAGGTTTTCACACAAACAGAGACGTTCTCGCCCAGGTGGAAAGGTTTACAGAGACAGTTATTTTCACACCCAGATGGGAAGGTTTTCTCCCAGGCAGAGGCGCTCACAACCAGGTGAAGAGGTTTTCATAGAGGCAGAGGCGCTCACACCCAGGTGGAAAGGTTTTCATACAGGCAGAGGCGCTCACACTCAATTGGGAACGCTTTCACCAGAACAGGTACGCTCACACACAGGTGGAAGGTTTTCATCCTGACAGATACGCTCACACCAAGGTGGGAAGGTTTTCATACAGGCAGAGGCCCTCACACCCAGGTGAGAAGGCTTTCACCCGGACAGAGACGCTCACACACAGGTGGAAGGTTTTCATCCTCACAGAGACGCTCACACCCAGGTAGAAAGGTTTTCATCCTGACAGACGCACACACCCAGGTGGGAAGGTTTTCATACAGACAGAGGCGCTCACACACAGGTGGGAAGGCTTTCACCCGGACAGAGACGCTCACACACAGGTGGAAGGTTTTCATCCTCACAGAGACGCTCACACCCATGTGGGAAGGTTTTCATACAGGCAGAGGCGCTAAAACCCAGGTGGGACGGTTTTCACACAGGCAGAGGCGCTCACACCCAGGTGGGAAGGCTTTCACCCGGACAGAGCCGCTCACACACAGGTGGAAGGTTTTCATCCTGAGAGAGACGCTCACACCCAGGTGGGAAGGTTTTCATACAGGCAGAGGCGATCACAACCAGATGGGAAGACTTTCACCCAGGCAAAGACGCTCACACTCAGGTGGAAAGGTTTCCATCCTGACAGAGACGCTCACACCCATGTGGGAAGGTTTTCATACAGGCAGAGGCGCTCACACCCAGGTGGGAACGTTTTCATACAGGCAGAGACGCTCACACCCAGGTGGGAAGGTTTCCATACATGCAGGCAGAGGCGCTCACACTCAGGTGGAAAGGTTTTCATCCTGACAGAGATGCTCACACCCAGGTGAGAAGGTTTTCATACAGGCAGAGGCGCTCACACCCAGGAGGGAAGGTTTTTATGCAAGCAGAGGCGCTCACACCCAGGTGGGAAGGCTTTCATCCGGACAGAGACGCTCACACAAAGGTGAAAGGTTTTCATGCTGACAGAGACGCTCACACCCAGGTGGGAAGGTTCTCATACAGGCAGAGGCGCTCACACCCGGGTGGGAAGGCTTTCACCCGGACAGAGACGCTCACACCCAGGCGGAGAGGTTTTCCTAAAAGACGCTCACATCCAGGTGGGGAGGTTTTCATACATGCAGAGGCGCTCACACCCAGATGGGAAGGTTTTCATGCAGGCAGAGGCGCTCACACCCAGGTGGGAAGGCTTTCACCCGGACAGAGACGCTCACACCCAGGCGGAGAGGTTTTCATCCTGACAGACGCTCACATCCAGGTGGAGAGGTTTTTATACATGCAGAGGCGCTCACACCCAGATGGGAAGGTTTTCATAAAGGCAGGGGCGCTCACACCCAGGTGGGAAGGCTTTCACCCGGACATAGACGCTCACACACAGGTGGTAGGTTTTCATCCTAACAAGAGACGCTCACACCCATGTGGGAAGGTTTTCATACAGTCAGAGACACTCACACCCAGGTGGGAAGGTTTTCATACCGGCAGAGGCGCTCACACCCAGGTGGGAAGGTTTTCATATAGGCAGAGGTCTCACACTCATGTGGGAAGGCTTTCACCTGGGCAGGGACGCTCACACACAGGTGGAAGGTTTTCATCCTGACAGAGACGCTCACACCCAGGTGGGAAGATTTCCTTACATGCAGGCAGAGGCACTCACACCCAGGTGGAAAGGTTTTCATCCTGACAGAGATGGTCACGCCCAGGTGAGAAGGTTTTCATACCGGCAGAGGCGCTCACACCCAGGTGGGAAGGTTTTCATATAGGCAGAGGTGCTCACATTCATGTGAGAAGGCTTTCACCTGGGCAGGGACGCTCACACACAGGTGGAAGGTTTTCATCCTGACAGAGACGCTCACACCCAGGTGGGAAGGTTTTCATACATGCAGCCAGAGGCACTCACACCCAGGTGGAAAGGTTTTCATCCTGACAGAGATGCTCACACCCAGGTGGGAAGGCTTTCACCCGGACATAGACGCTCACACACAGGTGGAAGGTTTTCATCCTGACAGAGACGCTCACACCTATGTGGGAAGGTTTTCATACAGGCAGAGACACTCACACCCAGGTGGGAAGGTTTTCATACCGGCAGAGGCGCTCACACCCAGGTGGGAAGGTTTTCATATAGGCAGAGGTGCTCACACTCATGTGAGAAGGCTTTCACCTTGGCAGGGACGCTCACACACAGGTGGAAGGTTTTCATCCTGACAGAGACGCTCACACCCAGGTGGGAAGGTTTCCATACATGCAGGCAGAGGCGCTCACACCCAGGAGGGAAGGTTTTCATGCAAGCAGAGGCGCCCACACCCAGGTGGGAAGGCTTTCATCCGGACAGAGACGCTCGCACAAAGGTGAAAGGTTTTCATCCTGACAGAGACGCTCAGACCCAGGTGGGAAGGTTTTCATCCTGACAGACGCTCACACCCAGGTGTGGAGGTTTTCATACAGGCAGAGGTGCTCACACCCATATGGGAAGGTTTTCATACAGGCAGAGGCGCTCACACCCAGGCGGGAAGGCTTTCACCCGAACAGAGACATTATCAAGAAGTGGAAAGATTTTGACCCAAGTATGGACGTTCCCACCCAAGTGGGAAGGTTTTCACTCGGACATAGACGTTCTCGGTCAGGTGGAAAGGCTTTCACGCGGACAGAGACATTATCACCCAGTGCAAAGGTTATAACCCAGGCTTGTACATGGGTCCCACCTAGGTGAAAAGGTTCCAGACATACCGTAAACATACCTCCTCCGAGTGAAAAATCTCTCAAAGAGACGTTGTCACCAGGGTGAGAAAGTTTCATCCAGACATAGACGTTCTCGGCCAGGTGGAAACGTTAATATCCACCCAGAGAGAAACGTTCTCACCTTTTCATACAGGTAGAGGCGCTCACACCCAGGCGGGAAGGCTTTCACCCGAACAGAGACATTATCAAGAAGTGGAAAGATTTTGACCCAGGTATGGACGTTCCCACCCAAGTGGGAAGGTTTTCACTCGGACATAGACGTTCGCGCCCAGGTGGAAAGGCTTTCACGCGGACAGAGACATTATCACCCAGTGCAAAGGTTATAACCCAGGCTTGTACGTGGGTCCCACCTAGGTGAAAAGGTTCCAGACATACCGTAAACATACCTCCTCCGAGTGAAAAATCTCTCAAAGAGACGTTGTGACCAGGGTGAGAAAGTTTCATCCAGACATAGACGTTCTCGGCCAGGTGGAAACGTTAATATCCACCCAGAGAGAAACGTTCTCACCTTTTCACACAAACAGAGACGTCCACCCCCCCCCCCCCCCCCAGGCAGAAAGGTTTGAACCCAGCCAGTGACGCTATTATCCAGTGACGTTATTATCGCGTTCTCATCTAGATGGAAATGACTTCGTACAGACATGCACGTTCCCACTCAAGTGGAAAGGTTCCCAGCCATGTGAAAATGTTCTCACTCAGACGGAGACCTTCTCACAGAAACAGAGCTACACTTTCTCACGCAGGTGGAAAAGTTTTTCACCGGACATATACGTTCTCCCTCAGGCGGAAGACGTGATCTCTCAACCAGATGAAAATGTTCTCAGAGCCCTACAGAGTTTTCACCCAAACAATGACGTTCTCACTCATGTCGAAGGCTTTTTACGCAGACAGAGAATTCCCATATAATGCTCAGTAAAACCTAGGCGGGATAACGTGCTGAGTTTTTACCCAGATACAGGTCTATATTTTCATGCAAGTGGAAAGGTTTTCGAATGTTTTCAGCCATGACCAGATCTGAAATATTATTATACTCGACCGGAACTCAAATTGTATCGAAATAATTAGCATGAAACTGTTTTCATTTATTACAGATTGAACAAATATTAGTCATCATGTAATCGAGTATCATCACCATGCGAAGATTTTCACCCGGATTCTCACCTATGTGGGAATTTTGTTTATGTCGAGACGTTCTCACTCGGGTGGAAAGTTTTTCACACAGACACTCTCACGCAGGTGGAAATCTTTATACCAGGTCGCAGACGCTCTGGCCCTGATGTAGAGGTTTTCGGCCCAAGTGAACATTGCTCCCCCAAAGCAAACTTTCAAATGACGGACACCCATCCGTATGCGACTCGCATTTTACAGCATGCGACCGTGGTTAATTCACTCACGGGTTACCGAGCAGTGGTTCGGTCCATGTTTGGAGATGGCGACGACAACGAGGGGCGACGCCAGATCCTGAAAGAGTTCACAGAAGCGGTCTTCGACAGAGTGCACACGATGGAGAGGTGTGCTATCACTCACCACTACTGGACTATGACAGCCATCCTTGATGCCCGGATTATGGATCACGAGCGCTCACGCCGGAACCACCGACGGCTCGCTGGCCTAGTCATGGTCTGTGCCCTGTTGACCCTGACGCTGTGACATTGACAGCGACAGAAAAAGAACGGCTCTTCATAGCCTTCACAGATGCGCGTATGTGCAACCGATATATACGAGGGTCAGTCACAGTGTGCGCCCGGAGAGACCCACCACGTGTACATGCAAAAATAATGTTAACACACCCACAGTGGCTCTCCCAGCTGGAGTATGTGTGTTTGATGATGGGGATAATAAAAAGAATTAATACCACAGCATGATTGACTTTGTCTCTGTTCTCTGAGGTAGATAAAAAGCGCAGAGTTGTGGGTTCTAGCATTAGTTGTACATGATGTCTGCGCGAGTACGGAAGCACGCCCCGACGCTCCGTCTATTGAAGATGGCCCCACCCGAGTTGGTCCGAACCATTGTACGCGGTGCGGACCCTGACCGTGTACGCTGTCTGTGCGAGATCGGGTACAACCTGTTAAAAGGCAACGTACCACTGACTCCGGCTCAGAAGACCAAGTTGGCCAAGCATAAGACAGGTCTCCGAACTCTAGTCCAGAAGCGAGTCTCTCAAACACAACAGAAAAAGGTGTCACAGAAAGGCGGCTTTCTCGGGTCCATCTTAGCACCGTTGGCCGCTTCCGTGTTGGGTCCAGTATTGGGTGGACTCTTCGGCCGACAATGAACCACACGAAAAAAATGGTCCTCGTCGAACCACGGTTCCTTCAAAACTTCCAATCGCCATACCCTGTCCCACCTACGGTGAAGCCCATAAACACCCTCGATGAAGAGATGCAACAGATCTTACAAAGACCGGGGTTAAGCGACAGTGAGAAAGTACAACGGTACAATGAGACGCTTCAACGGTACATGACGTTCATGGACCAATACAAAACCCTCTTTACCCCAGCACCACCACCACCACGCGACACACCGCCGACCTCAGCACCGTTCCAACAGCAGTCATTACCAGGGGTACCACCCACAGCCCCACAGTGGGTGGAAGACGAAGTCCTGAAGAGTGTACCTGCATCGTTCAAGAAACAAGCTGGCCTGGTATTACAACGGATGAAACAGAATCCTAACATGACTTGGAATGATAAAGTCGAACTACTGGTACAGAATCAAGTGGTCCCCGGTACCCACATGACGGATTTAGTGAATGACCTGATGTGTCAACGCAGGTCGCACACGGATCCTCGAGGATGGGAGGTCTTCGCTCAAGGCTTGAAAGACATGCATGTACCACAGGAATTGGTGGGGAACCCCCAGCGCTGGGCCTGCATGCAGCGGACCCAGCAATCGCCGATTGGCCCACTACCTTTTTGGGAAGCCGAGTGGGAACCGGAGTCACCCCCCAAAACACCACCACAACGGGCACCTTCTTTTCACGCCTTTAAAAAAACACCCTTGATCAAGACACCCCACATCTCCAGAGCCGTGACATGTAGCAAGTCACCGCGACGAACACGACGCCGGACACAACCGCCCAAGGCCTGGAACACATATTAAAACCAACAGCAGCAGCAGGACAGCTCAGTCGTCATGTTTTACCTCACCCTACCCAGTAACAGTTCTCTGGATGTGTTTCCTGGCAACACCTTGGCCAAGTACGTCACCCAGTTACCGCAAACGTTGCATTTACCTGGACGCTGGGAATGTGGCCTCGTGGATATCCAATACCCTTACTCGTGGTACAACGTGAGAGCCAATGAAGTGTGGTACGAGGTGACCTACGAAGGCAAAGACACCCTACTCACCCTCCCCGAAGGCCAATACGATAGTCCCAAGGAGTTCATGGAGGGGCTGACAAGACTGTTGCATTATAAGGCTCTACGGGAGGTCACGAATGTTTCAAAACCCATCAAAACCTTTTCCTTCAAGAATCACGTGGACTTCGATTACAACGCACACAACGACATCCTCACCGCCAACGTGAGTGTCGTACTGAGTCCTATCCTACAGCAAATGCTGGGTTTCGATCTACAGACGTTCGCTGGTCCCACCGCCCACCAAGGCCAGATCCCGATGGATATGAAGTCGGGTATGTACGGACTCTTACGTCTACTCGGACGTAGTCGACAACCACATCGTGGGCGATATCAACACACCTCTGTTACGGGTGATCCCCATTAAAAAGACGTATGGAGATCAAGTTACCCACAGTTTCAATCACATGCTCTACCTACTCGTACGACAAACCGACATCAACACTATCACGGTGGATATAAGAGATGACACGGGACGACCGGTGGCATTCGAACGAGGAAAAGTGGTGCTGACACTTCATTTTCGACAAGCACGTGCTCCCCACTTTGTATAATGAAGGTGCTTTACGAGTGCGATGCACGCAGCTATATGGACTATTATGCCCAACAGGCCGGAGGTGGCCTTCCGGTCTTTAGTGGTGCACGCATGCAACGAGGACATGGGCTGGGGAACATACTCGGGAGCATCGTCAAAACGTTCCTGATCTTGGTGACTTCAAGTTGCAAAGCCTGACCAGTAGCGTGTGCGGACAGTATTGCTTGTTTTACCTGTACCATCGATGCCGGGGAAGAACCTTATCTACCATCGTACAGGTGTTTGACGAGTACCCCAAGGCCGAGGACCGCGATGTACTCGTATATGACTGGGCCGCCCATAGGCCGTACATCATTTAAATTTACAAGCCCCGTTCTAGGCTTCAGTTTACAAGCCCCTTGTTCTGGGCTTCAGTTCTTTCAATGTACAAGCCCCCTGTTCTGGGCTTCAGTTTACAAGCCCCCTGTTCTGGGCTTCAGTTCTTTCAATGTACAAGCCCCCTGTTTTGGGCTTCAGTTTTCACGTGGTTGTTCTCACGTTGTTGTTGTTACTGAATAAAAAACAAAATGAGATCTCACCAAAAAAAACCACACTGTCTTGTGTGTTTTCTATACGAGCATAATGCATGAAGGCTATAACAGACATGTGAGAATTCGGTCAAACTGGCCTTGAACACCGTATTAGCCAATCAGTGGCCTAGGATGGGGCCAAATGTAGCCCACCAATGTCCAGAAAACAATGCAAGAGCACTGCAGTGAAATGGAGGGCCAATGGAATCAGCCTACAGACCAAGTACATGTTTTGGTCTAGGTTAAGAGCGGGCATACCAGCACAACATTTTTGGCGATGAGTTACAAGTTACAAGAGCAACAAGTGGAGTGAAAAAAACTATAGAGGTTATAGGTGCGGGAAGACATGACCGAATCCCCACGTCACCACGAAGACCAAAAAAACCCTGTCTTGTGTGTGTGATGCCGCGCAGGCGAGCGGCCGGAGTAACCCCCGCGCGCGCGCTGCGACCGGGGCGGGCCGGGCCGGGCCGGGGAAAACCCGGATGTTGAAAATTCGGACCCTACGTCTACGGGAACATTGGAACTCTTCTGGATTCGGAGATAGTTTTAGTGAATCCGGAAGTGACGTCTGTGCGAACAGCCCACACCACCCAACCACAACCACGGACCCATAGTGGTTGGTCAAACACACCCCCACGCATCTCCAAAATGCCTGCTTTCTATACTACGACCAGACTGCGCATGCGCAGACTCTTGAACACGGACTAACCATGAGTCGGATGCTGCTTCACGAGAGCTTCAACATAAGACCTCATACGACTCCATCGGACCCATAGTGACCCATTTCGGCGCCAAAATGTTTATTTCCATACCCTTGGTCTACTGCGCATGCGTACAATGATGTCAGTGTTACGTCACATCCACCCCGTCGGATGCTCCTTCACATATGCTTCACATTGATACCTCACTCGACCCCAATGGACCATTAGGGACCTACCTAGACCCCAAAACGTCTATTTCCATACCCTATTCCCATAATCCCCTGTCTGCGCATGCGCAGAATGGAAACGACACACTAGTCCAGGCGCATGCTCCCTCACAAGAGCTTCAAAATAAGACCTTATACGACACCATCGGCCCATTAGGGGCTCTCCTAGACCCCCAACACGTCTATTTCCATACCCTTTTTCCACAATTCCCTGTCTGCGCATGCGCAGAACGTCGAACACGAACGACACACTAGTCCAGGCGGATGCTCCTTTACGAATGCTTCACATGGATACCTCACTCGACTCCATCGGACCATTAGTAGCCCACCTAGACCCCAAAACGTCTATTTCCATACCCTTTTCCCACAATTCCCTGTCTGCGCATGCGTAGAATGTGGACAACGGGCGAAACACTAGTCCAGGTGGATGCTCCCTCACGAATGCTTGACATTGATACCTCATACGACTCCATCGGACCATTAGAGGCCCACCTAGACCCCAAAACGTCTATTTCCATACCCTTTGTCCACCGCGCATGCGCAGAATGACGTTAGTTCAACCCCACACTCAGCCCATCAGATGCCCTCACGTATGCTTCATATTGATATCTCACTCGACCCAATCGGTCCACTAGCGGTCCCTACAGATTGCCGAACATTCTCACGAAAACCGACGGTTTTGTGACTACTTTCGGTTCGCGGAGGCAGACCGCATCACCGCCAGACCGCATCACCGCGAAGGAACCCATGCTCCCAAGGTCAGGCCCCATTCACCCAGACCAGAAGTGACGTCATACCTGCGCACAACACGCCTGCGCACACCGCCCCATGACCGCTCCATTTTCTGTTCTCGCGCATGCGCAGTGAGGCGCCATTAACTCGAAATAGCCTTTGGTTACTACTCACGTGGGACACGTTCTCCTCCGGGTGAAAATATATCACACAGTCACGGAAGTGGAGTGATTTTCACCCAGGCTTAGACGTTCTCAGCCAGTTGGGAGGTTTTCACCCAAACCGATTTCTCACCAAGGGGGGGAAGGTTTTCACCAGGGTAGAACCATTCTCCCCCACGTGGTAAGGTTTCCCCCAGATAGAGAATCTCTCATTCAGCATGTTCAGGTGGACTTCGCCCCTCGAGGAAGGTTTTAACTATGACCAGATCTGGAATACTCGTTTGAAAAACGGGCGAAGAGCATTTCCCCAGATAATTTTGTAACACATAATTTGGTACTCACAGGGCTTTAGATCTCCCCAATTTTGGCACACCCCCTATTAGGGGTGGCAATTTTTTTTTAGGATAGGACAGAGTGTGAGGCACATACCCCTGAAGGATGAGCAATCAGGAATCATCACTGTTAGAAGTGCCTCTGAGAAGGGATTTCTTCACCAATGGGCGAAACCCAGTGTGAGGCAACACCAACTTTATTTTGCGTTTCATGGGCCGGCCGACATTAAAAAATCGAATAAAAATATTTCCCATGAAAGTTTGAACATAAATTCTTTAACCCCCTTTTTATTCCTGATTGTATGAATTAGGCTTTTGTATTCTATCTGAAACAATGCCAGCAAATAAAAATGAAAAACAACAAAAAATAAATACCTTTCACTATAATTTTTCACTGTAAGTCAGCGAATTGTTATTGTTGTAAAATGCTGCTAATACTACGTAGGCAATAACGACATTCAATGTAAATCAGGAACCTTCACTGGCTGTGTGATATATCACTCTGTCATGGTACCCATATTTCGACAGTGATGCAGTAGGTCAGAGCTAGGAAATGGAGGGTGTTTCAACAGCTCAGCCGATTCAGCATGGTTTTAAGTTACTGTTGAAAGCTGAGGTTGGACAATGCAAAATTCGCTAAATTGTTCTGGAAGACAACTACAGCCACAACAGAATGATGACAATGTTAGATTTGGAGTTTATGTTGGCAGTTAACATGTGACTTAACATCCAGTTTTTGATCTTGAGAAAATAGGTCAACATCAGTCATATTCATAGACTTCAAGTCCATCATCAGTTGCATATGTGGTATCAATTTAGAATGCCTAGCTATATTTCATGTTATATCATAATATAAAGTATATAACCTTGAGAAAATAGGTTCAGTCAACTAGGATAGGCTTCTAGTCAGTCAGCAATTGCACAAGTATGATGAATTTGGAGAGCCCATCTTCCCTCCTTTAAAAATTATTGCTAATGCTAAATTTGACCTCAATAAAACGGGTGAATGTCAGTCAATTTCATTAATTAGGCTTCTGATCAGACAGACAGATGACACGGAAAATTCAGTTCATTTTGGGGCATCATTAAATATCATCTTCGAAGTCTAAATATTCTGTCAAAATGCATCAGAACACACCATTTTACTTCAATTATAGAGATAAAAAGCAACTCCGAGTAGGGATCACAATTTTTTTTTAACCCTGGACATTGGGCATTTATTCTTACATTAGGTGTCACGATTTTACATTCTCCGACACATCCTCAAGTGACAGAGAGGAGAACGGTTGTGAGAAGAATAAATAAGTACCCTTTTGTTGATTTGAAACTTTGTTTTGATGTTTGTAATATGGAATGCTGTAGTGTGGTATTTTAGTGTGTTAGGTCATTTCCTTGCATACAAATACTGATAAACATCATGAATAACATCATAAGGTGATCCTATAATATATTTCTACGTTAAATATATTAGTTAAGTGTCGAGGTCTGCCAGGGGACCCCACTTCTTCAGGAAATCTTCTTTTTTGTTGTTCTTTTCGGCAATTAAATAAAGTGATCCTATCATATATTTCTACGTTATATATATTAGTTATGTGTCGAGGTCTGCCAGGGGACCCCACTTCTTCAGGAAATCTTCTTTTTTGTTGTTCTGTTCGGCAATTAATTCTTTTATATGTTTTGTTCGGAAAATTGCCGATCTTGATGCTGTCCAATTAGGCTTCCTAGAGCATCGGCTTGAAGTGTAAAAACTCTTTTTAATCAGTAAGACAATACACAATTTTATTCTGTATATTTCGCTATTAGTTCTAGCATCTTAAGCAGTGAACAAACAGCTCCATACGTACAGTATGTATACAAGGCATAATGTGATCTTAGCCAATACACATTTATGAATAGGTACAAGCCAGTGAATTATGTCAGTCAGGTTGGACGGATATTAAAATGCCGCCATTTTCAGAAATTGTAAAATGTTAAGCGATAACCTGACAATGATCTACAAATGGTGTGATTCATGTGTTACAATACACACTCCACAAATGTTGTAACTCGCATGGGAATATACAATTATGAAACATGCGAGTTACAACATTTGTAGGTTTCCATCAACTCTGATGTGGATTGCCGAGAAATCCAAAAAATGACAAGTCTTAAAATGACAGTCCTTATCCAAACTTCATGACATGTAGAAATATTCAATGTAGGTACATACTCACTATATCACCATACTTTATTCATTTATGCACAGTTTCCTTAGTTCTTGCCAGATAAGCAGATTGTATTGTTTTCATCAATTAGAGTGTGTATTGTATCACCTGAATCACACCATTTTAACAATTTCTGAAAATGACAGCATTTTAATATCCGTCCAACCTGACGGACATAATTTACTGGCTTACCTATTGATAAATGTGTATTGGCTAAGATCACATTATGCCTTGTATATATACTGTGCGTATGGAGCTGTTTGTAACTTTGTTCACTGAAATATACAGAATGAAATTGTCATCCCTACTCGGAGTTGCATTTCTGCTCTATTATTGGAAAATCATCAGTGGTTCCAATGGATTACTTCAAGTAGATATACATGTAAAAATTTCCAAGGTGGGATGTGCCATATAGCAGGTATGTATAAGTTCCACTTCAAAAATCTTTGAAGCACTGATTCGGAAATGAAGTGCTTACTTTGTTGACGCAAGCAGTCTACTAGTCCACTTATGTAAAGTGCATCATAAAATAAGTCGACCATTACAGGTTTTATTAACTGAATGGTCAACATACAGGCCTACAATATGAGGCCTGATTTAAAGGTAAAGCAGAATATCAGTGTTACAGTATGTCCATTTGACCAAAATGGCCTGACTTCAAGCCCACTTGCATCTTTGCAATTCTCCATACTGACCATACACTGATGGCAACATATTTTCTCTGACTACATTTTAGTTATGTGTGTAAGCAGGGATTGATGTAGCCTAGATTTAGATATATTTAACTGACTTTACCCTATGCCACATGATTATGTCAGCGCTAACAGCACCAATGTCCTTTCAATCCATTTTAAAACCATAATGTTAATAAAATTAGTAATTGTAAAAAAGAATGTATAACGAGATATAAATCAAGCATTATGTTGACGGGCTGCAAAATCCGTATGAGAGGTGGCCCTTCAATTTCAATCAAAAAAAACAAAAAAACAAAAAAACTTTGTCTTTTGAAATGCTTCGTCCATCTGACAATAATAAACTCCATGAACAGATGAAATACCAATAAAATGTGCTATATAAGTTTACTGTCTATAGTGCCACCCAATGATGAACAATATCACAAACCTACATGATGAAGCAAACTCCTCAGAGGTGTCCTGGGGAATGTAGATATTGGACTCCAGTTATGAGAATTTCATATATTTAAAAACATGGCCCTACAAGGCATGTGAATTATAACACTAGGAATGTTACATTCATGTTCAGCAAAATAGAATTACTTTTCTCTGATTAAGAAGCAAATTTTCATTTTTGTTAAAAAACAAAATCTTATTTCGAGATGCAAAAATGCGTCTCCATGATTCGCCAACATCACCAAAATCTTGTCAGTTCTTTGCCTATCTTGCAAGATCATTATACCCAAATTTCATGAAAATAAAAAAAAATTGTTCACAAGATATGATGTTACACATGTTTACCTGCATTCATGTCTATAGCGCCACCTAGTGATGACCAAATGCTATGAAAAACAAACGGGTGAAATCTAAAGCCCTAGGGAGATGGCACATAAGAGTTCCATGGAAAAAACTTTAATCATGATAATGGTTATGGAGGTTTTGATGTTAAGTCAGATAAATGAGATTTTTCATTTAAATGGCAATTTGGTTCGCACCGAAAGGGAATTATCATGTCGGCAATCCTATATTTATGCTTGGCAACCTAGAATAGAACAGTTTTTAAATATATAGGTGAATTTTCATTTCACGAAAAACTTTTTTTTTTTGAGACGCAAAAAACTTGCCTTTATAATTATGCCAGCTAAATCAAAACCTTTTCAGCACATTGACTATCCTTCAAGACCATTGTAATAAAATTTCAAAGAAATCAGACAAGCCGTTCAGACGAAATCGTCAGAGAAAGGTTTACCTATGCTCTGACTACAATGCCATCTAGTGGTGAGCAGCGGGTATCAAAACAGAACCAGACAAATTTCCCAGGCCTAAGGAGATAGCACACCAAGTTTGACCCGAAAATATTTAACGGTTTCAGAGATATTCACGTTTAAAGTCGCGGCGGCGGCGGATCCGGCGGAGCCGTTTCTCATGAAAACATAAGAGCATCCACTTTGTGGAAATGCTCTAATGACGAACTAAAATAGTACTGAATAATTAGCATGAAAATGTTTTCTTTCATTACAGATTGGAGAAATATTAATAGTCATCAAATAGTCACTGTGAATCACCAAGCGAATCAATCGTTCGACGACAATGTTGTTGTTGGCCAGGGTCCAACTACTGACTACGGTTCTGCTACTGTGTCCACCATACACAAGAGCTGCCACTAACTTCCTCATCCTCATGGCCGATGACCTGGGTATTGGGGACTTGGGATGTTTTGGTAATACCACATTACGGACCCCTAATCTGGACAGACTGGCCGCAGGAGGAGTCAAGCTAACTCAGCACCTATCCGCCTCCAGCATCTGTACTCCAAGTAGAGCGGCCTTCCTGACTGGACGATACCCTATTCGCTCCGGTATGTTCAAATCCTAGCTTCAGTAAATATCCAATTATTTATTGCAATGCGTTTCTTAATGAAGCTACATGTATATGTACATTAATTTTATTAAAGTTCTTCATAACAAATATTACATACAGCTGGTGATTTGGAGACAGATAAGTCGATAAGTAGGCAACACCAGTTTATTCTCAATTCCTGAAAAGTTGTTATACTGTAGGCCTAGTTGGAAGATGGATGGACAGTTTGGTATACCAGTCAGATCTCATAGTTCCATATATTGGACGCCTGTATAATCTATGTACGATCTTAGAACAAGTGACTTCAAAACTAATTTTAATGTCCCGATTTCGTAATTATTTCATTTATTATTTAATTAAAATCCCTGTAGATTTGACAATATTGAAAATGGGGAGAGATGAGGAAAAAGTGACACTATATAGTTGGGTCTACCAAAACCCACGTCATTTTGGCTGATATTTTCATAAACATATTTGGATACTTTTCTCTGAAAAATCGTTTAGTACGAGTACGCCAAATGACGTAATTGTTGGTTTTTTAGCTTAGGAAAGAGCGAAAAAAAATAAACGAAAACATGAAAAAGTCTATTTCTAAGAACCGTTATGGTCGGCATTTGAATTTGATCTTGTTCCTGTGTAAATGTAGGATTATGATGCATTATGACTTTAATGACAGGTATACAGGTGTGCAATCTGGACGTTATCGAGGCGATATTGGTAATTCAGTATTGTATTCTCCTTTATCAGGGATGGCGCCTCAAGGTGATATGTCTGTTATGACGTTCGTGGCGTCTCCGGCCGGATTACCTGGAAACGAAACGACCTTAGCAGAGCTGAGCAAGATGGGGGGCTATTCTACAGGTCTTATAGGTTAGATCATAAATATTAACCAATGAACGAATCTTATTTTGGAGAATTTTGAAGAAAAAAATTCCACATAAAAGATACTAATGCATTCATGTATGATCCTCCATCGCAGTGTAACCAATAAGGTTAGGTGCGACTTTAAACTTCAAACAACCAATCGAGTTTCAAGAAAACCATAAAATCAGCAGCTCATAATGGCAAACTATTGTTCATCTCTGATCATTTGTGAAAGGAAGGGAGTGATAAATGTCCTCAAATTGAGGTTCGTCCGTGCATTCTCACCTCTGTCGAATTCTTAACAATCTAGACTATGTCACGTCTCTTCTCAGAGGAAAAAGCAATTATCCACTATGACGTGATCAAACCAAATTTATGCTGGGAATTCAGTGATGCCTGAACGCGAGAACATGAATACCGGTATGTGTGAAAGAATAAAGCAGAATGGCAGGACTAGAGTTTCCAAGTCTGCTTAGACGATTGACAGCATCAGCGATGTCGGGACAGGTTTTCGGGGCAGGTTACTTTGATTGTATTTTCCTTAAAGATTACATCCAGCGACAAAGGACTGATTGAATGAGCAAATCGACAAAGAATTGTTCAATCCCCCATTTGCAGACAATTAAACCTAATCCTTTGACAAAGATCTGCGCTGATAGCACCGTCATGTGTACTGAGACGCGGTTTGTATAGGGGGTTGTCCATTCTCTCTCATTCCTATCTCTTTAGCCTAGAAAATATTTTTAATGAAGAGTAACTGGGCTGCCTTCGACCTGAGGGTGCCAAAATGATCATAAATGTAATCATAATGGTCCTTTTCTGGAATGGCAGGATAATATGATCCATATTTAGAATATTTACACCAGTTATCAATAGTTAAAACTCCCGTCTCATGTTAGAGAGATAGGGAAGAGATTGAATGAACGAATTGCTATGTGAATGCACCTGCCGATGCTATCTATGCAGCACTTTGTTGGAGGATTAACTTGAGTTTTGTGCAAGTCAGAGATTCAAGACTAATTACCTGACCTGTATTTCCAGGAGAAAGTCTTCTATTGGTCCTCTGAACTGGGGGCACCGTACATGAAAAAAAATTGATCAGGTACTCTCAGGTACATGTACTCTTCTCCGGTGCACTTTTTTTGTTCGGTGGGTTAAACAGGTGTTTGTGAACAGTGCTGTGTGACGACATACACAGAGATGATGACATCAACCAATATATATCCAAGTGGGTGTAAAGTACTTTTCATATGCGATGAAAGTACTTTCCACTTGGGTTGAAAGTAGTTTCCACATGCGTTGAAAGTGACTTTCCACGTGGGTTGATAGTACTCTCCACGTGGGTTGAAAGTAGTTTCCACATGCGTTGAAAGTGACTTTTCACGTGCATGGGTTGAAAGTGACTTTTCACATGCGTTGGAAGTGAATTCCACATGCATTGAAAGTACTTTCCACGTGGATTGAAAGTGACTTTCCACGTGGGTGTAAAGTACTTCCCACGTGGTTTGAAAGTCACATTCCACGTGGGTGTAAAGTAGTTTCCACGTGCGTTGAAAGTGACTTTCCACGTGGATGTAAAGTACTTTTCACATGCGTTGAAAGTACTTCCCACATGCGTTGAAAGTACTTTTCACGTGGATTGAAAGCGTCTTTTGGAAAAAGTTAATAAGTAAAAAAAAAACAAACAAAAACCACTAATTAAAGTATAGAAAAATATTATGTCCTCTATGAGCCACCGTAGTGATACCACGTTAGCTAGAACCTCTTTTCTCAGCATGTGGAATAAAGGATTGTATATAGACAATTTAATATGCCAACTCTATAAATATCGATTATTCAAAAATTGCCGACAAATTAAACAGTAGTAGATCTTTTATGCTTTCAGGAAAATGGCATCTTGGTTTAAACTGTGAGACACTTGGAGACAACTGTCACAACCCCTTAAAGCAAGGCTTTGATTATTTCTATGGTATCCCTCTGACCAACCTGAGGGACTTTGGGGGCGAAGATGGAGACGCGGTGCTCCTCAGACACCATCCACATTTTCGAGAAAAAGTGTGGGCAGCTGTTGCTCTCTTACTGATTGCCAACATGTACGTTTACAGACGCGGTATAATAGGACTTACCGTATTTGTTATCTTGTTATTGTTTATAGTTCTGAACACGATTATTTTGATGCGTTATTTCATAGATTTCACAACAATTAACAGCGTGTTGATGCGCAATGAAGAGATCGTAGAACAACCTATTCGACTTCAAACTCTAACAAAGAGATTTGTTTTGGAGGGCGAAGAATTTTTAGAAAAACGGACAAAAGACGGAAATCCATTTTTATTGTTTTTGTCCTGGTCACATGTGCACACTTATTTGAAAATTGCAAAAGATTTCTCGGGGAAGAGTAAACATGGCAAATATGGCGATGCAGTTGAAGAGTTGGATTGGGGGATCGGAGAAATTCTCAATACATTGGACCGTCTTGGATTTACCAACAACACCATGGTCTATTTCACATCGGATAATGGTGGTCATTTGGAGGAAACGGACATTAGCGGTGGTCAAGAAGGGGGTCATAATGGAATTTATAGAGGTAAGCTATATGAAAGTTAGTCTCAAGCGTAATGGTATCAGCAAGTCAGAAATATGAGTTAACATGACAAAATACTGTTCCAACTAAAGTCGATCGTCGCAAAATCTTTTCCATGGTGACAAAATATCAGTTGTTTACATTTCAGTATTTGACTGTTTATTCGATATATTAGACAAGTATATTCGATTGCAAATCTGCACGTGAACGCTTTGCGTGTGTTGCAAATGTCCTGGTGACCATCGCTTTTCATCGGATTGAAATGAAAAAAAAAAATGAAATATTAATATAAATCTCAAATGACCAAAGACCATGAAGCAGAAATCAACTGTTTTTATTCTGTTGTGACTTTTTCATACAAGAACAACCGGCCACTACATTGCAGTATTTATATTGGATCATCAGAGCAGATCTGTTGCACATATTTTTCAATTATTCATATGTATGTCTTCTATTCACGACTGTTCTTTTTGTAGGAGGGAAATCACATGGTGCAGCCGACGGCGGAATTCGGGTACCTACTATTGTCCGATGGCCTAACGTGATTCCTACTGGAATCTCGTTGGACGAGCCAAGTAGTTTGATGGATATATTTCCTACAATTGCCGATATCATTGGTGTTCCATTACCAGAGGACCGGATCATTGACGGCAAAGATATCCTCCCTCTCCTGACGAGGGAGACCGAGAGATCACCTCATGAGTTCTTGTTTCATTATTTTGGGACAAGAGTTCACGCTATAAGATTTAGACCGAGAGAAGGTAAGGGATTTGCACTCAGAAACAAAGTAGGTCGTTATAGAAGCCGAATTTTCTTCATTTAGTGGCTAAAACACGGATATTATTTATCAAATGCGCTGCATAATTTTGGATAAATAATAAAAATCAATCTGGGTTGTTAGGTTTGATCCGCAAGTTCGAATTGACCATCTGAACTGATATCTCTTTGACCCTAAGGCGGTCGTCTATTAAGACCTATCGGAGAACAAAAATATGATATGTTGGTGGCCTCGGGTCTCCGGGTTCATCCACTGTTTTTAATAGTCGGATACAACTGGTTACGAAAATAACATACTTTTGGAGAGATGTGAATTATCGCACGGGATGGAATCAACTTACATGTAATAATAAAACAAACTTATTTGTGAATATTCTACGTAACAAGCAGACAAACCAATTGGGATATGCCACACAATGATAATTCGGATGTCTGTTTTTCATTATTCTCTATGTTTTAACCTGCTGACAATTTTCTGTTACAGGTCCGGACGTATTCAAGTTAGTATTGGCCAGACCGAACTATTTACCTGGCCAGGAAAGGTGCTCTTTCGTTTGTTCCTGTAAGCATATTATACTCCTTGAATCTCCTGAACTCTACAATGTGGCTAAAGACCCCGGAGAGAAAATTCCATTAGACTATGTCACCAATGTAGAATATAAAACTGTCGTCACTGAAATATTCAAGGCCTTAAGGACACATACCGATAGTGTTGATGTGGTACCCAGTGAGTTCGAGTTCTCCAATTTACTCTGGAGGCCATGGCTTCAACCTTGTTGCAATTTCCCGTATTGTGATTGCGAAGATCCAAAATACAGCAAACTATTATAGGAAAACAGATTTTCTGTGTCCTCCTTGTAGGATACTAATCTTCGACCTTCTCCCTTCAGGCCTTTGCAAGTTTTAAAATTCCTTTGCACTGGTAGTGGGGATCCGTGAGCTCTTTCCAATTAGTGATACAGGTCTGCAGTGTCTAATACAGAACAAGGAGAACCGTGCCTACAATGGCTATGTATAGAGAACCATGACTGCAATGTCTAAAAGGAGAACTGTACCTACTCCATGGGCGTCGCTAGGATTTTTCAAAGGGGGGTCGATTATCATAGCACTTTAGGCGAGGGTCCAGGGGCCGCCTAGGCCCCGGAAGCTCCGGGGTCCTAGATCGCCGGAGATGCGTCCTAAGCGTTTTCCCGGAATTAAATCTGAACATAATGTATGCAGATTTAGGGTTATATTATACAGCTCTGGGGCCTTAGATGCATTCTGAGCGATTCCAACAATTAAACTAACACGTCATTTGTCAAATATCAGTATTATAATTTGATTCCCAAATCGTAAACCTGTTTCAATTCATGCCATTCAATCTCCGTCAGGAAGATGATACAACGTAGAAAACGGAAGTTAAAACTAAAAGTTAGCTCCCCTAGCGGAGAGTTGTCCGCCCCTAGGAGAGCTCTCCCATCTAATTCCAGCAGCATTACTATATAGGCTCTGCTCAAACCATACTCGTCCTCTATTCTCTGTTGTACCTCGACCAGTACACATCAAGGAAGTGTTTATACAACCTGGGTTGTTGTTGTAACGACCCGCAGTATCCTTATCGGTTTTGACTTGTGTTATTTCTTGTCGGAAATTCTTTCATTATTGTCGGAAATTCTTTCATTAGTTATGTCTGAGATTCCGATATCTAATGCATGTAATTCGTGTGTGAAATGTTGGTCCAGTTTGGACGCCCACACGGTTTGTTTTTCTTGTAAAGAGTTGTGTTATCGGCGAAGTTGCGCCGAGTGTGTATTATGGACCCGTTAGCGTGGGGAAATTTCGCCCAGGCTAGACGGGCTTACCTTTGCAGGCGTCTGGCGACCCGTCCCTTTCGGAAGTCGACAGACGCCTGTTGGGAATTGCTTGTAAATGACATGAAAGCTAACGAAGATATCGTTGCAATATATAAATGTTTCCCATGGTCTTAGTAATCAGAACTCGCCCGCCTCTGTAAATATTCCGGCGGGACGGTTCTACGTCTAGTTAAATCACAGATTTTAGACAGCCTACATGTACGGGTTTGCCTATGTATGCAGACAAACTGGTTCCTTTGTCTACTTCGACAAAGACTTCTCTAAACCTGCCGTGCCTGAGCAATCCATTGTTCTCGTCGAACAAAAGAATGCAGTGGGTTCGCATATTATCTCGATCTCTACATTGTCTTTTGGTTTTCACACTCCGTTACCTCTAAACGGAATAAACGTCGTCGTGTCGGTTTCTCCTTTGCGGGTTAAATCATAACGCAGTTCTAAATCCGTTTCTCGTTTTATGGTGGGTCGTTCGGACCTACCATTGAGTGTCAAAATTGCTGTCTTGCGGTTTCGTCTATCGATGAATCAGCGATTCTATATTAGTGGAAATGACATGTTACGGGACTTCAATTTTAGGATTGAGTTGGCATGGATTGAGACAGGTTGATTTGGTAACAGATAGAAACATTGTTTATAATGTTTGATATTTCAACCAATTTCCATCATTAAATATCCAATCTGTCGGCGATTATTGCTAATTAAAATAGTGCATACTGCTTACGAAATCGGTGAGAATTAGACCGGGAATTCTAGTTCTATTTTTCGGCCTTCCCGTTCTCCGGTATACCGTTCTCGTACTTCGACTCGACGTTCTCCTACACCACCACGCCGTTTGCCACGTCTTTCGGTCTCGCCTTCTTATATAGGTCACCACGTTCGTCAGTCGCAGACTCCGTTTCTTATCATGCGGTTGTCCACGATTTGTCAACCTCTCGCTGAAGTTATATCACTCGTTCGCCCATTCCGGTCTCGTCGAGTTCATCTGTTGATTTCTTTTCTTCAGTGTAAAGTTAGGAACATACGTCAATGATGGTTTTTCGGATAAATTGGATGCGCTTTTAGCGTTGGTGCCGGATATGCCGTCTGCTTCGAATAATCGTCTTCCTCGTATTAAATGTCAGACAAAAGAATGCTCCCTCGCCGTATGTTATCTCACCTATGTCATTTTTGTCAATGGTTCGATGGTGATTAAATTAATATTTTGAGGATAGTTTTCTTTCACATTTCTGTCTTGTTTCAAAATTTTGTCTGGGCAAATTTTTAGACTTCACATGATCTGTTTTTCCATCTGCCATGTGTTTATTGTCTTCGGACGTACGTCGCGTAATTAATGGCTACTGTCGGAGTTTTTCAAAGTTCCTATATCTTGAAATTATTGCCCGACGATATTTTCTAAAGTCAATATGAATCTCGGGCTTATCTGATAACACAGTCCTGCGTGATGGAGGCAATGTGTATTCAATATCACGTCTCCACACGAACAATGAGTTCGGCCCGCTGTGTTTGTTGTGGGTTTTTACGGGCTCTCGCGACCTCGTTTTTATTGCTCAATTTGTGACAGATTTGTATTTAGTCCCCGGCATTTCTATAAGTCGGCCTTTTAGTGCTGAGCTTGAAGGCCGATTGTGATCTCTACAATAAACGAACGGGTTTTGTTTCGTTGATTCATGAATTTTATGCATTGAGTTTGTGTATATCTCAAGTAGGGTTGTAAATAGTATCCTCATCGGCGGGGGTTTTTCGTTTCTTCCCGCCGGAGAGATCTGATACTTTATTTGCAGCCGGCAATTTTCATGTTGTTGTTGTTACTTCTGTTCGGACTTGCAGTTTTGGTAGGTTCACCTTCATACATTCAGTTCCTTGGTCCTACCAAAATGTAATCTCTTGTTATATCAAGTATTATTACGTTGATTTTGATATCCTGTATTCAAGAGAGACCTTACAGAGGTTTTATATGCCTTTCATGCTGACTTGAATATGAAGCATGATTGTTGCATTTGTGTTACGTAACCACATCTCAACCCTATTTACTTCGACCCTGTGTCGCATCTTAATGAGCTTCTTTACTGATCTCTTTATGTAATTAAGGGTGTGTCAAACAAAAATGAGATCACGTGCTGGTTTACGTGAGTGAGTAAACCTATTCACCCACTTACCCTTGTTTATTGTGAAAGTGTGATATTCTTGAAGCACAATTTTGTCTGATTATTACATTGTGAATTGTTTTGTTTCACACCAAGGTGATCCCATCTGTATACTGTATTACGCTTATGATTCAGATGGAGTTATGCACTAATTTTAATTTCTTCCCTATGAGAAAATTTAAAATTACTAGCGTGAGTGGGAAGGTATTGGCCGGCCAAGGATCA